>JAAAYG020019528.1:0-19183 GCA_009936455.2 Tomocerus minor
ATGATATATGTGGAGCTAAAGGAGTTGCTACATTTGGCATTAGTTATATTTAATCTGGGAATTTATTGTTAGGCAGAGAAAGTCAAGAAAAATATTTTTCCTGGCAAGTTTCAGCCTGGGATTTTATTTTTGATGAGCTAAGGAATTTAATGAAGCCCATTAGTTCATTGCATTTATTTCAGTTTCCTGTATTTCAGTTTTATTCCAGTTGCTTCTATGTCAGTTTACTTTCCTCTGTTCTGTCTGGTTGGCAAATTCTAGGGCCAAGACAATACAAACAATAATAATTAAAGTGAGCAAACAAATGTCAGTAATCCATTATAAGGAAATGAGGTTCACTCTTGTTGGGCGCTCCTTCCCTGTCTTCTCTCCATTCCTCTGCCTCTTCAGCCAGACGAGAGTGAGGAGAAAATTATTAGGGGAAGACCATAAAGATAATGATGCTCAATTCAATCGCGGCGAGAGCTCAGAGAGAGAATCAGTGAATGAGCAATGGGATGATAATAATATTAAAGGGAAAAGCCTCGCTTGGATTCCCACTAACTTCACTTCAGACTTTAACTACACACTAGAGCAAGACAAAAGGGAGAATGCCCGGCTGAGCAAAATTAAGCTTTCCTAAGTAATTCTCACTTGGTTAGCTCCCTTTTCCAAATCCAATGCGGAACTAGTCAAGGAACAACTTTAGAACATGTACATAAACCATACACCTTCCTGTGCCTCTATATACAAAAACATTTCCACCCAACTCTCTTTAAGTCCATCATATTCAACCTCATTTTCACTCATATACTGAAAAGCTCCTGCAAAAGCTATTTGGGTCCGGCAGAAAACTAAATTCGCGACTAGGGCAAGAACAACTGGTGGTCTTCCACCTTTACTCTACTTTAGAATTTAGAATGTTAGGAAAATTATCATATCGCAAAACAACGAATGCCAAACAGAAACATATACATACCCTAATATTTTTCACAATAGTGTTAAATGACAGGTTCACTGTATTTAAAAAATTTTCAACTCAAAAATAACAATTTAAAATATTAACCTAGATGTTTAGAAAAAACGCACACTTGGATTTTTTAACATTGATAAAATTAGTATTACTGCATAGATAGAAAAGAAAATTGTTCTGTAAAAATGCTGCAAGCAAAGGCCAATAAAAATTATTGGCAGCTGATGTAAAACAATGGAAAATCATAGATCTAGAGTATTATACTATAATGCTCTATCTACGAAGATGTAGTCTTTGCTTTGTTAAGGTAGCCAGAAAAAATCTTTTGTTAATTTAAAATGCATTACAATAAAAAGACAAAATTTCTTTGACGTTAGAGCATAAAGGACGCTTTAGAGTTTTGATATTGGATGCTGCGCCTACAGCTGCATAATGGCGAATCAAGCAAAAATCAAAAATGATGTAAAATTATAATGAAACAGACAGATATTTAGGAACGTAGGGAGAGAAAAAAATCTTTTAGTGGCTTGTATTATAGAAACACAAAGTAAATTAGGTAGGTAGATGATGCAGAAGAAGGATTCGTGGAAATATTGCTGGGAAAAGACATTTATTAAGCTTCCAGATTCCAGACTGGAGGTATGTCATTAAATCCAGCACTGAAGACTTAGAGAAATGACTTTCTCGTCATCAAAATTAGGTAGGTATTAAATGTAATCTCAGTATTTGTTTGTGTATTTGTGTCTCCGGTCGAGTAGACAGAGAAGAATTGAAATCTAAAACAATATATTCTCTGAAATATATCTTTGGCCATGCCGCGCTTTCATTGTCACATTGTGACATGAAACAAAAACCTTATACACATACAATAAATAAAAGCACAATGCTACATCTCCTCCTTTGTATATATAGAGAGAGAAAGAGAAAGCTTGAATATGTGTCAGTATATTTTGTCGGTGCTAGGCAGGCCATTTCTACGAAAACAATTTTGCCAGGATCTGTTGATGAGAAATTATATGTAGACTAAAAGCATATATATTTATTCTAGGCAAAACTACAATATATAAAGTCGGTTCCTATAAATATATAAAGGAAATCAGTAAAGTGTATAGTAATGGATGGAAATAGTAACCTGAGTGAATGCTCCCGGCGTCAGTGCCATTAGAGGTGATTGATTATCTATTCTCATCGAGATGAGTCTGGACGTTCTCGACACTTGAATTCGATGCCATTCTCCCAATGTTACTGGATATTCACTCCTGAAATGAAAATATAGAACAAGAAGCTCAAAATAACCATCCAAGCTTTTCCAATTGAAAATCGTCGAAGAGCTGAAGAGGCGCCGTCAAAACATCACATCACATAATGCCCTCTCCATCCAACTCATTGCTCTCCAATAATAATATGCAAATTGCTTCTCCTACTCCTTATTACTTTCACTCTATTTATTTTCCCCAACCTCACAGACAGCTTTTACCATCTTCCAATGTTTAACAATTTTTATGCCTGTAAGTAAACAGAAGACGAGGCTCTAATCGATCTTTGAATCATTATTTTCATCATTCCAAGCAGAAGACGAAAGACGATCTTATACATTCACGCTACATGAGAACAAAATGGAAAACTTAATTTCATATAAAACTCTCTTTTAATCTGCACAAATGTAAAACATACACAAAAATTGCAGTATACTTTCTTTTTCACTACTTTTCACATCATTTCGCTAAAAGTTGGAAAACTCTCTTGATGATTTTATTATTATTCTGACCCATTTTTGATAAGATCTCGTGACATACGGCCATTTACTAGTGATCTTTAACTTTTAACTGCCTTTTTATTCCTACTAAGATTAGAGTTCGGCCACTTTCATCATTATTAAATGGCAATTAATAACAGTAGTTAAATACGTGGGAGTTTTATAGGCTTAATAGTTCCCCGAAGATTACCTCATCCACATACATTTATTACAGAGAGCCTAATAATATTTATGTATATAGCTACCTATATATCCCTATATATATAATGCTACATATGTTATTAGTAAAGTGCAATGCAGTGAAGACGCTCCATAAAACAAGAAACTTGACAACTGTAGGAAAAAAGAGGATGTTAAGGAAATTATTCCCCGAAGTACGTAAAGAGTACCCAGTTCTATAATGGAACGGAAGACTAAGACGAGTCCAAAGTTTCTTTATCTAGTTGGCACAGAAAAACAGGCAGAACATTTGCAGAAGGTAGTAACTGTGTTTCGTGAGGAAATACGGGCCAATTTAGAGCAACACTAACTGTAATAGCACCTAAAACTAAACACTAAACTTGACTAAGTAGGTAAAGATACCATTTCTATCACTATAGACTCTAAATATATCACTACACACATGTGTACAAAACTCAGTATTACTATGATACTTCCGTTGCAGTTGCAACTTCCAAACATAACGAACAGAGCTTAAGGATATATCTCCTAACTAACACTATCCTAACATACGAATTCAAAGCTAACTGTGGAATGTGTGGATTGTGGTTATTGTAGAAAAGACTTCTCTCTCTCTCTCTCCTCCACTCCATTTTACAACGAAAGAAAGAAGAAGCTGAAGAGAAAACATTTCTCCCCGTCACATCACATTCTGTTCACGACCTAAAGTAAAAGAACACTTACTTTGTCCAGAAAGTTATTTCCTAGTTGTACCAAACGGATTTCTCAACTCTCTCGCTTTATTTTTGATTTCTTAAATGCTAAATTCACAATTCTGAATATTACAGACAGCCTGCTTTAAATTTAATACTAATAATATGCGATTCTAACGATAAAAAAGTCCAATATAAATTGTGTTTCATATTCGTCTACTACATTTTGTTGCTCCTTTAGATTTTTTACCTTTTAAGGTACAAACGTTTTACTTTATTACGGGGGCAAATAAAACAACAGTCTCATTTGATGCTCTCTTCTATAAGTAGCGTATGTAGAGTCACTGAGAGTCTTCTCTGCAGATTACATCTTTAGTTTGCAACAGAGACTCATGATTTCTGACGGCTAATAGAAATAATGGCATAGCCTTTTGCTTGAATATATGTAGGTCCTCTTTAGCTTCCGCCTATTGCTACACTTTGTTGTTACATAGCTTAGAAAAGGAGCAATTGTTTTAAACGCCTTTGATAGCAGAACTTTTTTTCACATTCAACAAAGTTGCTAATGCTGCTGTGCATTACTGCAATGCAATAAGGTAGCGTAAAAAGAAATATTGCATATATATATTATGCAACTAATGATAAGAGCAGTAGAGTGTCCTGTACTGCTGCATTAGCTTAAATGTTTTTTCTCTGTGAAAAGAATTCAAATTTATAAGTAGCTTAGGCTAAAGTGAAAAATTTTATCCAAATAATATGAATTGATATTCAAAACAGGTTTCACTCCTGTCTACTTGGAAGCAGGAGAAATATACAATATGGGTGAAAGAAGGAGCATAATATACAAGTGTATATATGGAGGAATAGGGTCGTAATCATAACAATAGCGTGAAGGATCTCTATGTACACAGACATTTATGTGAATAAGTTTACCCAATTGTGTTTTTCATCCTTCTAAATACTTACATTGTTCATCAAAACTCAGGTTGGGCATTATAGTGTACTATAGTTCCCTGCGAATCCTATCTAAAGAAAATTAATCCCATAAGGATACCTAAAGATGTGTAGTTTGCAACGGTAGCTCATTGTTGGAAGTGTAGCATGTTGCTCCAGCATGCAAAACTTAACTGTCTGCTCCTTGTGTCATATAAATAAAGGAATGCACACAATTCTATTGTGTCTAATGCTCTTTCTTGCCCGAGTAGATATATATATAGAGATATATATATATATAGAGAGAGAGAGGGAGGAAGGAAAGGATATATATTCTCGTCTAGAAATAATAATTGTAGGATATATTTGTGTTTTGAAATAAGAGGGAAAGTGTTTTGTTAAAAGTAGGCCCTGTCTTATAAAACAACAATGGTAGGGAGAAGAAACTGGTTGAGTCACACCACAAGTAGAAGATAGAATTTAAGTAAGTTTAGCCTTTAAGACCTTACCTTCCACATACAAGCATAAAATAAGAGCATAATAGTAATTCCCAGCTGGCATAGCTAGCTAAGTAAAGGTAGTGCCTTGTAAAAGGAAGGAATTGAAGGAGAGGAAACCAAGAGAGAAAGATAATTATGATGAGCGATGGGTTGTGTGCAGAGGAGGATATCTCCTATCTGTATCTGTCTGTCTCAACAACTAAATACCCCAAGCACACAACAACAATACACAAAGATAAATACTCAGTCCTGCTAAAAACATGGTCAAAACACTAATTTCCCTCTCGTCCCTTAAATCATATTAGGGCTGTTGTCTATTGAAGGGGACTCTCTCCTTTGGAATTTTCTCTTGAGTCGCTTATAACATCCTGGGCTCCATTCCCCGCCACACTAATGCAATGTGCAATTTGGGCAAATCAATAAGATTAAAGTTTCATTAGTTGCTTAGGTCTAGTTTGTGTTTTTCGGCCAACTCCCTTCCTTCCGAGCTTAGACACACATTTACTTAACTTTTCTCCTTACATATTAGATAGACACTGCATGAGATAACTCATAGGAGAAAAGCAGGGCATCTAAAACCTTGTCTAAGGGAAAACGGATGAAAATTCAAGGCTGGCACATAGTCAGGGAAAATCGAAAGCTCCTCTTACGATATGGAATGATTTTATATATAGGTACCTACTACAACTATATATAGCTATCTGTTAAAATATATTTTCCTATTATTAGTATATGAAGATATAGCTATTAAGTCTACCTATATATATTCTACATTATATTAGTGGCGAAGAAAAGCCGTCATATCAAAATCAAATTTTTCTCATCTCTTCCCAAAGCCACAAGCTTGACGCTAAAGAAGAAAAGAAGCGTCTAGTAAAAACCTACGGCATGCCAACATTTATTTTATCAATATCCCTCCTTTCTTTTCTGTAGGGAAACTCTTATCTCATTCCCTTCTGTATATCATGTGTAGTTTAAAAGTGTGGTTTTGGCTTGGACTTATATTCACCCGAGCATTACTTAGTTACATAGGACTACGTACATAAGTACATCACCTTCGTCTTCCACTACTAACGTATTTATTAATTCAGCTCACATGAGAACATCATCAATCAAATATTTATCCATCAATATCCCATCATATATTGCATTCCCTGTACATATAGTGAATTACTTGCCCTCACTTCTCAACTCTCTCTAGTCCAAACAACTACTACATTATAATAGACTTGATCCACAAAGATTGTAACAACTGCGTCATACTTATAAGCGACTTAGTTTTTCATCAAGGACACATTTTCCTATTAGTGACTAAAAGTACAGTAGCCTGCGCTTGGTATTATGGCAGTTTAAGGTAAAAATAGCTGAAATGTTAGTAAATCTTGAAACCTTGTACCTTATATTGGCACTAATTAAATTTACAGGCTCATTTTACTCAGTTTGTCAGCATTTGGGACTCTTGTAGCAAAAATCCATTAATATATTAAGGTCAATGCGACATGTGACAAGTGACAGTTAAAGTATAGGATGAAAATTTTATTCCAGTAGCACTACTAGTCTGACTCACCTTATAATGGCAGTTCCAGTTCCCAAATCCATACCAAACTCCAAATATCCTTGGTCAATGGATAAAGCAATAAAATCTCCCATGCCGTCCGTCTTGTAGCCATTGTATAAAATAAGGCCATCCATTGAATCCGGTTTAACGACAACTTCCAGCTCAAGCCATGATAATACTCGGCTTAAACCCAGTCCACCGTATTTAAGATAAGACGACCCGTTGAATGACGGAATCTATTAATAGAAAAGTCAAATCTTGTCATACAACTTGGAAAATCAACTAAACTTCCTACAACTTCCTATACAGCTCAGCATTAACGAATTTTAATATAGTTATCGAAAGTAATAAAATGAAAAAAGATCCTTTTAGCATACATTTTCCCAACATTAATCACATTGTGCAAGTGTAACACTTATTTATTTTTTTTAGTTTATCATCATTTTCTGTATGAAGAGCTCTTTAATATATTTCGCGAAAAGAAGATGAAAAGGGGTAGAGAAGCATTCATGTAAATAGGAAAAGGTACAAAGGCGGAGAGTATTTTGAAGGCGCATCTTCATTCGTGTATACCTACATGATAAGAGTATTGTAATGCCTCTCATGTAATGTATTGATATCCAGGCATTCGCCATCGGAGTGAAAGGAAAAGAACTGTGAAACATCCTGTTTGCTTTATGAATGCAGCATAGCAATCCCCATTTTCACAGTAGTTTTCAGTCTCATCACTGAGTGACATCAAAACACCGAGTGATTCGACAATGCTCCTCAGAAATGAACACTGAATCCATGTCACAATGAGAAATTCAAGCATTTCGTGAAAGGTTCATTGATGAAAGGAAAAGGATATGATGGAGAAGCATTCAGGATCCAAGAACAATAGGCATGCAGCAGGTAGTACCTATCTACTCCCTGCCTAATAATATCTATACCTACACAGAGAGAACACCCAATAGGAAATGAAAACGTAGAAATGAAATAAAAGATATATTTGAAGAGGACAACAGAGAAATTGCTATCTGCTTCGACAACAATGACATTGCAGTACAATGCATACATACAACTGAATTCAATGGCTTACACCTATACACCTTAACTCCAACCTATTCTACCTACATATAATAGCTACACAATCCGCTTTCCTCCGACAGAGACCATTTATTACTAAAGGATTCGGAAGGTACTTTTAAAATCATACCATCATCACATATACCATCCCAAATATAGAGCTGTAGATAATTTATTCATAGAGTTAATACTTAATACAAATATGTATGAATAAATCTAAAGGACACAGCGGCCATTCCCTCTTTGTTAAAATCCAGAAATGTTGACGCCAATTTACTGTTCTCATTGGTTGGGAGAAAGTAATTCAAATTACATTCCTTATTAAAATACCCGTAGTCATTTTCGCAGCTTTACTTTCGCCTATCATGTGATTTTTTCCCAATTCTTCAGATGTGTACTCCAGATTTACCGATACCAAGACCAATTTGGAAAATTAAGATAAGTGCATATACGTAAAATTATAAAAATATTTTTTTCACTTGTTGGTATTAATTATGACATGACTAATTAAATTAATTATTAATTTACACACATACTTGTGAAGATACGAACTTAATCAGCAATAAGAATTGATTATATAACTAAAGAGAGTATAACATTCTTAGAAAACAATGGCAAAAGGAACTTCCTTGTTAAAAGAAATGTAGGTAGGTACCTAGTGAAAAGTTGTAAAAGCAGTATTACATTCAGATGAAGGAAAACAAAAAAGAGTACTTCATTCATCGTCTTTTTTTCTGATTTAGTATATGTTTATTTCAAAAGTCATTGTCCATATATATACAGTCGTGGTATGGGAACGAGAACTTTCTTTTTCATTTTACTTTCACACAAGTCACTTGAGTTGGGCTTCTTTTATTTTCCTCCTCTGAAGCATTTGGTTTCTTTTCGATTCATCAACTTTTGGCAAGAAAGTAGACATCTTTGATGTAGGAGTCTATTTCACATTGTTCAAATTGCACAATGCTAGGCCTATTACGTCACTCAGTTCACCTAACTAATCGTCCGTCATCTCAAAGTTTTCGCTTATATTTTCCTGAGGAGAAAGTCGTCGATGGTTGGTTGGGATGTACATATAAATACAAGTCCTCGCTAACGCTACTGGTGTTAAGGGGAGAAAAGATATAATGCTAGTGGCAAAGTAATCCAGCTTTTAAGCAAGACTTGATACTGTCATGTCATAGTCAATTGTCAGTTCATCAAATATAGTCTTGCTTTCCCTGTGTCATCATTCTCTGGGGATATTTCCATCAATTGACAACACACAGAGGATATAGAGGAAAACTTTTAAACAATTCATTGTTTTACGGATATGTATGTATGTATATATAGAGGAACTTTTGGAGGATATAGGGATAGTGTGAATGCAATTCAAATGTTTGTTTGAAACTTATCGCAGTTGTGCATACATTGGGAATAGAGTTTATAAAACTGTTGTTGCCATTCTTTAGATACTTTGAGAAAAAGAAAGAAATCTCGAGGAGTTCTTACCTGCAAATCCAGTGGAGTTTCGCAAAGCGGGCCAGAAAATCCCAGTGGACAAAGACAAGTTGGATTTTCATCTTTTTGAACTATACACTGACCTCCATGCTGACACCGAACAAGGTCACACACTCCTTGGTCGTTACAACTCTCTGAAATAATCATACAAACATGGAAAATCACTTTTGAATTTTTTATCTTTAGTGCTCCACGTAGATACTCAACGCTGATCGCCAACTACAAACATCTTTCCATTTTCATCCTTCAATATCTCAATATCAGATATAGCAAAGGCCGGAAATGAGAAGCCTAAAATGCCCTGAATAATAATATTGATCTCAAAAAATACAAAAATGACTCGGATTAATTTGTATACAAAATCTCTAATTATAGGGTTCAAAAATTCTAAAATATTCTGAATTATAAAAGCGAAAAGTCAAAATTGTGCTTTTTTGAATCCGAATTTCACACGATTCTCAAAAGTTATAAGAAGTTAAATTTGGAAAAATCTGACCGTTTTAACTCAAATCTAAAAAATATTTTGACGATCATAAAAACCAAAGTTTGGATATGAATTATGGTATTCTCTTGAAGCTCATGAAATTTTAAAGGCCATAAGAGTAAAATGGAATGTTACCTACATATCCGATCTCTGCATCTACCATTCTGCCACAAAGTACTAAGAGAGTGATAAAAAATAAGAATCTCAGAAGAGATTTTCGGAGAAGGAACAATTGTGAGTGAGCATGGGATTCTTTATGCCTACGATGTAGATTAGTGTGCAACTGATATCATAGCCAACAGAATTCGAAAATCTCTTGGCCAAAGTCAATAAAATATCATTTAAAATCGCTGTTTCTCTGTAAAGGGCAGTGAAAGGATTTCACAATTGAGTGGCGAGGGAGGTTAGTAGGAATAGTAAGTACTACTCTAATCGTATTGCAAATAGTGACTCAAGTCAGTGACTGTTATAGTTGTAACTGAAAGTGGACTGCAAAAACAGCAGGGCAGATGATGTGAGGCAATCGAAAAGGAAAATGGCAAAATCCAACCGTGCAGAGAGTATTACTGTTAGTACAAACGTTATGTAGGTCTCTATATGAGTAGGACATAACTAATATTGCCTATCTATATGTATAAGTAGAGGGAAAAGAGAAAAAGAGAGATTTCAAATGAAATTGATGCTGTGTGAGTGTGGGAGAAAGCTTTCTCTCCGTCTAGTATTTCCCTTTAAAAAGCATTCTGCACATTCATATAGCTTCCGGGTAGAATTCGTTTATAAAACCATCTGTTTCTAAATGGCTATTATCTCTTATGTATATTATTTGTTCTACGATAAAATAGGGAGTAGAGAAGATATATGTGAGACATATGGAATATGAAGATGAGAAAAATGAGTCTGGAGAAAAAAATCCTCATATTTGTACAGAACCTCATCACAAATTACAACGTACTTGGAAGTATACTTGAGATATATTATTGTGAACCTTTATGACAAAGTAGTAGAATAGATTTTGTAGCACAGGACGAGAAAGAGCACTTGCTCTTACGACTATTGCACAGACAGTTTTCTTTTTACAGATAAAGAAATGAAATGAACTTTCCCAGCAAGACATAAAGCAACACCCATTTTTCCCATTTAGGTCATAAGATGAGGCTAATGTTCGCAAAACAAAAAACAAGACACATTTTTCCTAGTATATCTCAGATAGATGAAATTGTGAGAGTGGGAGAATATATACCTACATATATATATTCCTACTCACTCCTACTTCTCAACTAAAGATAAAATTAAAGTAAATTGGTGATCTGGTATTCTGGAAATTGGAAGGGAAAAATAAGGAATGAAATAAGATAAGAGATGAAAAGGATTGCTTTGAATAGTTCAAACATCTTCGGTTGGTTAGATATGAACATTGAAAGGTAAACGTAACGATCCCAGAATCAAATACTTAAATAGAAGACTAAACCAGAGAAGAGTCCGTTTGTTCCATTTGCATTCGTTTCGGACGAAGGATGGGATATGATAGGATGAGGAAATTCTTTGAGAGAATTCGATCGCATTTCTGTTTTCTCTCTTCTGTTCCGTTGCATGATAAGTGAAAGGATTTTGGAAGAGGAAAACTATATCCTCCCATCCCACTCTCTTATGTTCAATGAATATAAAGGATAATATTAAAGGAACTGTAATAGTGCGGAAGAGAAATATATATGGGTTTTTCCTTGTGACCACAAACTAACTCTACATTCTCCGAAAGTCAAAGTCAAGAAATCAAATGAAGATAATATCAAATCTTTCTTCTTCCAAGCTTTGAGTTAACTTGACTCGTATCAGTCTCACCGATATCAAATCCCTGAAGAGAATCCCCTGCTGGCTCAAGTCCAAATCGGTACGCTCGATCATTGATGACCAAATTTCGGATGCATCCACGAAAGCCTCCCGTTTTTCGCAAAATTGGCAAAGCAGTTGTAACAGAGTCAGAGTCTGTTGAGCTATCAACTCCTCCTGCAGTCAGTGTCGAGCTGCTCCCATCCACATTTCCTGGTGTCGAGTACTTTGAATTTGATTCTGGAGCAGATGAAATCGTTGGTGATATTATTGTTGAGGATTCACTGTATTCGCTTTTCATGTTGTTAATTATTGTATCCCCTTCGGCACCGACATCCTTTTCTTTGTCATCTGGACTGTCTCCGTCAAAGTTATTTTGCGTCGTGATAAACGAGTTGAAAGTTATGTTCCCAGCTCCACCAATGAACACTGGTTGGCGGAATGTTATTCTTGAGAACAGTCCCTGAAAATTCACAATAGAATTCATTTACTATTAGGTTACATATATGCTCAACTCAACTCTCTCTATATATATTATAGACATATAGCATATTACACTATGCATACAACAACAAGTTAAATTCCAAGTTGAAAACTAGAGAACCATCTGCATTTACATATGCCCTTTTCAGTTGAAAAAGCAATGAAAGTAAATATCCTAAATATACTATTGGGAATTCTATCGTTTGCCATTTTCAAGCGAAGACATCAGCTTTGCAGTTCAATTACAGACAGGAACGCATTTCTCACTCGGCCTCTTTGGCACTTCCGTCATTCCGGGAAATTATCCTATTCATATCCTACGGCTATTTTACTTTAATAGACGAACGATATGTTACACTGCCTTAGACTTTCCACACTCAACTTAAATTTCCATATAGATTCCATTATTAGCTACCTACTTAGCGAGAGAGGACCCAAATCTATTGCATAATATTTCTATTACTTTCATCTTCATCTCCATTCTATTCATCAACATTGCAACGTACAGCAATTCATTTTTGATAGCTTGGAATCTTACATCCTTGAGAGCGAACCTCCCCTCCCTGCCCCACACTAACTCTTTTCAATGATTTTAATTTCCCTTTCTTCTTTGTTGTTCCTTGCCGTGTGACCTCGAACATTTTAACCAGAATTGACTTCACTTGTCTCATTATCCACGATTTACTGCTGTCATTTGCACTATTATTGTTCTTCTTCCTCCTATTACCACTACAATCCTCCAAATTCTATCAAATACATTTTCCTACCTATCCAACAATCCTAAGAAAGCAACAACACTTAATACTACTTCCTCTGTTGAAATGCCAAAGTGATGGAAAATCCTTTCGCAAACGAACTACTTCATAGGGCAATAGAATTAAATGGCAGACATGAATCTTTGTTTTCTTTTCAAAAAAAAAGTATTACCAGATTACCTACTACTATACCTACCATACACCATACTAAGACTCTTTTCGGACGTTTCGGATTACACGCTCTAAAACAACAGAGCAGCTATTACAAGCGTCACTTAACGGGACAATGCTAAATACTTGTACTAACTATTTTTTGTCATGAAACTTATGTGACCAATAAATACTCCGTAAATACATTTAAAATTAATTATCAAATACAACAGATCATTGGAAATATTACGTAAAGTCCTTTTGACTGGTTTATAAGTTATTATTACAGACATTTATGTAGCTTTGGATTAATCTCTCTACAACTTCTATATAGATCTTTACTGTCGGATGCACTAATTATTTGCTGGCAATTGCACTGGTGTTAATTAAAAGTTAATTAGCTGAAAATATTTTAAAGATGTAACGTGGGATGTGGGTGAAGAAGAAAATATTTCCTCGGAAATTGTTTGTTCATTTAGTCAGTGGTACTTAGGCTAATTAATTTAGATTTCTATCAACCTCTTGAGTTGCTCCATGAAATATGATTAAAGGGAAAATTAATGTGTGCATAGAGTTTGTGGTTGAGAGATTGGTTGAGGCAGTTTTACACTCGTGAGTTTATGGTTTCCAATTCTAATTAGAAAAGTCAAACAATAGCGAGTGGTCAATTCAGACTACAAACATTTGCTTATTTATGTAGTTTATCTTGGAGTAGATATAGAAGGGAGTAGTTTTTGCAATTTCTCTTGCTATCGCCTTTTGTGGTGGTGGTCATAGTGGAGCCACACTTAAGTAAGTACCACACCATCATGTCAGAATGAATTCTCTCATGGAGTCCAGCCAACCTGAATTCCCCCACTCCTTTTCTCTCTCGTTTTCATCACGCTACGTAGTTATTCTATCTAAAAGAGTCGATTGAACTGCTTTAGTTTTATTTATGGAAAATATATAGCCTTCACTTACATATTCCTGTATAATTCCATCCAACCAACCCTGTCCTAGCTGTTGAGTATCTAACCTAAATAGTGCTATTCAAATATTCTTCTGTAAATAGCTACTACTGCACTGTGCATAGAAAATTGGAGAGAAAGGCTTCACAGTTCACTCAGCAATAGAAATCGATTTCACTGGACATCCATTATCAAACTTCTGACAAATTAATTTTTCATTTACCACTAGGGGAACTAGTGAACTAGAGTTGCTCAGGCCAAGTGAAATACCCACATGTCTATATTGACGAACAAACAACCGAATTTTTAATTAAATCACTAGCAAAAGTGTAAACATTACATCCTGTACTTGCCCCCTAGGATAAATTATCTATGCTTTCACTATACAGAAAAGACTATTAGAGTTGATATGAATCGAAAATAATAGTTCTTCTATAGATTACTCCTATATAATGTTGCTATATACAATGAATGTGCCATCACTAACATATCTTTACTTAGTAATAATATGATGAGTCAGTAAGCCAACACCGACCCAATTCAGGTAAGTGCAACAACACAAGAAAATGACGTTGAGTAGTAAGTGCATAGAAGTGTTGACAAGATAAACCACAGAAAATTTAAGCCTCTAAGGGAAATATTAATGTTATGAACTTAATTTAATATTTCATCTTTTCAAGCCTGGAATGCAATGTTATCCTACAGGATTGACAAACTACGTCATAAAATAGAATAAATCTTTTGTGACGAGGATTTGGAAACTGCGACTCTAGTTACTTTCATTTCTATACATAATCAGCCACAGAATTACGAGAGTATATAAGCACATTAAAACATCCATTTGTGATACTAAAGTATAGTGTAGCATTATAGACTATAGACTTTCGCATTTGGAACTGTATCATTGATGAAAATTTTGTGTTCCAAATAAACGCTAATGGATTTAGCCCTGCCAATTGAAGTTGTGATAACCTATGTCGTTTCATTCTATATAACATACATGGTGAATCAAACTTGTATTTCAATTCTGAAGTTACTAAGAGAAGTTTCATAGAATTTAGCAAAAAAAAATGTGATGAAAGTTGATAAACATTAGATAAAATCATAGTTACTTCTCCATTAGTAAGTAGATAGACTTGGTTCAAATAGAGATGTGAAAGTAGGGAGACACAAGTTAGAAACAAGTGGAATGTAGACTAGGTAGTAAAAAGGGCTAAATGAAAAGAGCTAATGTAACTTGTGTGATAAGAAGAGTGATCCTTCATTTTGTGGATGTGGGTATGTTATGTATGTATGTATGTGTATGAAGAGTGTAGGTATGTTATAGTTACTTAGTTGTATGAGGAGAGAGAGAGAGAGCTTTGCATATTATCTGTTGGGATTAAACGTAGCCTAGTCCTGGTTTCTGAAAGCTTTTGGTTAAGTTGACTCAATTTGGGTTTAACTGTGAGAGTCTGATGGTGGTGGGATGCTGGGATGGCACGCTGTGTGGTTCGTCCCTACAGAGTATACGAATGTAAAGACCCTCACACGACACACACACACACACAGTCCAATATTATCTACTAGAGCTAAACTGAATCACCAAGAGCCAGTGCTGAACAAAGTTATCTGTGTATTTACGTTTTACTTTGCTCATGTACTCTATAAAATTGCTTTATGTACTTTTCTCTCTAAGAAACATAAGTAAGGGAGGAGGGAGTATAAACTAAAGTTGAATACAGAGATCCTACTTTCACTACTATCAACCAAACACGACGTATTTAGAAAAGTAAGTAACTATAGTTAGTGCACGTACGAATCTATGTGTGTGGGAGACATGTAGGCAAAACTTAATGTACGTGAACTCTGTAGAGATATATGATATGGAGGAAGAAGCTAAGCAAGTCACATCTTAAGCTCTGCAAATTTACTGCGTAGCAAAGACAGCTCCATGTGAGGTTAGTCACTACAGACTCTTTTTGGTTTAAGGCTTAGATTTACATGACTTTCTCCTCTGTCTATCTTCAGTCCCAAAGTTAAGCCACTACAAAATTCGTCGAGACTCTAAAATTCAACTTATGCATGTTGCTTATAACTTAGTTAACTATAATTTTATTATATAGGTAGTGTGTATATATATTTAAATGTCATATAGAATAGTATAGTTACTTTGGATCTTCCTTGTGTAAAAGGACCATCATTGAGTTGCATCCATCCATCCCATCGTCGACGAACAATACTGGCTCGATTCCATTGCTGTAGAAGGACGGGATGCGACGAGCGAACCATTCCAGAGCCAGATCCACAATCAAATCTAAAGGACATGGAAACATTCAGCAAATCAACATAAATATACGAGGGCAGACAGATAACAGAGAAAATAATGTTCTCATAATTCTCGCTAATCTACATATTAGTATCTTTGTGTTGAAAAGACACATGACACATAACAGAAAACAAATAACTATGCAAGACTAGTATTTACTATATAAGTTTTTCGAGAGACTACTGTATTTTTTTTTTGTCAACTCATCTCAAGTCAACATAAGTCAAGTACGTATCTACTACTCCTCACGTTCGGAGTTAGCTATAAACAGAAAAAAAACACCTAGGACGACGCTATCAACGTCTCTGTAAAACGAAACGTGTTACTTTCCTTCACAAATGCTGAGGACATACGTGCAGAAAAATATTTCGGGGAAATTCGGGGGATTTTGTGGATTTTCCCAGTTTTCCCTCTACCCTGTGTCTGTGAACATCTTTCGGTTGATGTAGCCAACAAGTTTATCCATGCATGAGAGAGAAAAGATCATGAAACGCCATGACTCATAAATAACTCTTATTTCTTATGGGAGGCTCTAACAGTGTCAGTGTCAACCATTGAGACAACTGACCAAAGGACAGAATGTAATACAGACAGACAGGATGACAGTCACACGGACTCAGACTTGTCTACTCACGGTCATGGTCTAACAGAGCGATTCCACTCTCCCTGATCTCTTATATCTCTCCTTTCTAGTATAATAGATGTATATTACGTTTACGTGTATGTATAGGTAGAACACTAATATATCACATTGGTTGTATTGGCTGAATGGAAGGTTACTCACCGAAACTCCAGATATCCATCGTGAAGATACAAGGCGAGGAAATCGCCAGAGAGATCATCGCGCTCTCCGGTCAATAGAAGTATTCCTGATGGTGACTCCGGTCGAAATTCAAGTGAGATTTGATCCGACATGTACGCATCGTGAAGCACCGGGAACGCTACCCAACTTTGACCTCGAAACAAACCGCTGTTGTATCCTCCGCCTTCTTCCGCAACTTCCTCTGCAATAGAATCAAGAGAGGAAATCAATTAAAGCTCCCATTCTTATTGGAAAATCATAAATTTCATCACGTAACGGCATTTAAACTCAAGTACTCTCTCTCCTCTCTCTGCTGCATACTAGTAGATTCTCTTGATTTGACCTTCAAACAAAAAACGAGGTACCTGGCTAGTGAATTTTTTCTTGTGTTACTTTACTTACAACAACTAATGCTTTTCCTTTCAAAGTAATGGCCATCTTATTCTCCAATGCCCTTTAAAACAGTTGCAGAACTGGCCAAGAATAAAAATTGGAGAAACTCACATAAATATCTTGGAAATTGACATTTTTTTTTCCTTTGGACTCTTTTATTGTGTGATCTGGACTGGAGTTTTTTTGGAACATGCACATTTATATGGACTTTGACTCTAGTAGTCCCAGTCTAGCAATAGTTCATAGATTCAGTCTATTCTGTGAGTGTGTGAGAAAACCTGTTGTGGCACGTGGAGCAAGTATTAACCTGCCCCTCTGATTTACCAAAGAAAAGAAATGACGCAAACTACAAGACGAGCCAAACCAAGCCAATAAAATCCTGGAAGGCGAAAAAGAAAGTGGGAGAGGTTCCATAGCATGACAACATTTCCCCGAAACATCATTTCTTCCCAATTCCCATTTTTCAACATTTTCCTCTATGTTTCCACATTGGATGACTAGCCAAGTGTCAGAGACGCCTAGTGGGTGGATGTTATGTTCTGGATGAAATAAATAAAGTCTAATAGAAAGGAGTGGAGCAAGTGGAGAAAAGAGATAGAGAGAGAGAGAGAGAAAGGAAAGGGAAAGCTTAGGGCAGAGAGGAGTCAGACGACTAGACAGATAGTTCCCTTCAAGTGAACCACGAGCAAAGAAGAGAAGAGAGCGACTCCAAGAATTCAGGAGGTAGGAAATCAATTAGGAAGTGTAAAAGGAAATACATTTAGAGACTCTTGACGCTACTCTATAGCAGACTCATGTATGTTCATCCATGTTCATCTTCTCTAGTGGTCTCTTCTTCTTCTCCTAGGCCATGTCAAGCCAAAGAAGCCATTGCCAACCTCAACTTCAATTGCACTGCTGCTCTGTCTCACCCAAACTCCCTCCTCACACTCACTCATACCTACGACGACGAAGACGACGACTACATACACACTCATACATGACAATAGGAAACTACCTCCTACAATGCATTACAATGTTTTTGAAGAATTCTATAGGCGACAGCTCGCTCACACAACTTTGTTGGCACTTGTGTCAGCCCTGGCATTTTCACTTCTGTCACATATCAACTTACAACTTCACACACACACACATTGCATAAATACACAGTTTACGCTAAATGATCATGCTTTTAACTCTCTATGTTCTATTATGTCAATGTCTCTTCAAAAAATGTTATTACATCCTACATGCTTTGATTCACCTCAATAGTATACACTTAGTAATCATTTTTCACTATATATGGAAAATACTATGGAAAATAGTTGAACCAGAGAAATGGAAATTAATTATAGTATACCTTTACTATTATTAAATGTATTGTAATTAATTTCCATCACTTTGAGTTGAACAGAATAGTTTATTGAAAATCAACAGTAAACTGACGAATAATTCGTTAAAGTTAAAACCAAATTGCAGTAATTAATGCATGAAGTAAACAGATGTCAATAAAAAGAAAATTGTAGTAATTAATTATCTTTCGCTTCTTTTCACTACACAGTGTACGTAGAGAATTTAAACTAGTTGGTTTATTTTTCTAATTCATCTTCTGCATCGTGACTTTTGACCTTCAAAACTATTTTATTTGCAAAATTTGCATACCAATACGAAAGTAAATAAGAAAGTGTAGATAAATACATGAATCGCAAAGACGGATGTAAATAGTAAGTATCCCTGCACACTGGTATATAAATTACTTGTAAAATAATGCATTCTGATTCAATGCTATGTACACAAGTGTGTTTGCTTAGCAGATGTAAAACAATGAAGGTGTAGTTTGCTCAATGGGAATTAAATCCATTTGCAGTGAAACATTGGATAGGTTTTTGTTCTTTTGGCGCAGAGAGCTTTAGCTA
>JAAAYG020019550.1:4863-19179 GCA_009936455.2 Tomocerus minor
CTGAATTCTAGTGTCTTCACAAACTGTTTATGATCGGGTCGTCTCTTGAGGGGAAATTCTTAGATTATTAGTGCCATAAATATTTCTTGATGCATCTTTCCTCGTACAATGAAATGTGTGTGCAACCAATCCATTTTCTGTTTATTAGCAAAATATGTGGATAAATCCCAAACACGTGCTTCTCTAAGCGAGTGAGACTGAGTGAGTATGCTAACACAAATGATTTAACACACACTACGAATTAACTGAGCTCATAGCTACGACTTCCCAAGCAGTTGCGAATTCACATGAGAAAAAACCTAAATGCACATGCATTTTCAGCAGAAAAGTAAAGTCTACTGAAATCAGAAGCGAGTAGGTTTGTCATCATGTGGTTATATAGAATTTTATATAGAATTCTACATATTTTGCAAAACATTTTTGACTTTGAAAGAGACAATTTTAACTAATTGATATTATATATGATATTAGCTAGGTACTCGGGATTATTTTTAGCACAATACATTCTTACACCTAAAGGGAGTTAAAAATTTACAAATGACCACACTCACCGAAATCGTGGTCACATATTTATTATATAGTTAGTACATTTATGCAACTACATACACTCAATTAGTTTTTTACTGACATAACGTAATTAACTTTGTTATGACGTAATTATTTATAGATACCTAATTTTTTGATATGACGTACTGGCCACGTCAATTAAAATATTATTGAGAAAGATATGCAGATGTTTAAGTAAAAAAAAATACAAATTTATTATTAGTACCTCTCAGATTATGTTTAAAATAGATTTTTATGATGATTCGTTTACTGTAAAATGAGACATTATTGCTCAGATCGATCGAGTCCAATATTGATTATCTATTACATTTATAGCTGAGTTATTCTTTGCTAATCATGAAATAAAACCCAAGGATGAGCAATGGTTTTAATAAGCTGAGGCACGATAGCGTTTTACTTCTACCCAGCCTTGCACTTGCACTAGAAGGTTAAAAATGCAACATCCACTTAACATGTAAAAAGTGTTCGTAGCATTTCAAGTATGATAAAGATATATGTCATCTTGACAAGTGCACAGTAGGGAGGGATCTATCTATTCATATCAACCAAAGACAAACAACAAATGCTGAAGAGACTACTGTGCATCTATTAATTAGCACTTGCAGCGGCTGCTGCAGCTTGCACTTCGCAGTCCCATAAATCCCGATAATTCGAGAAGGGATTTTTAGATGCTCATGACGTGACATGACAGCCAAGTGAAGTGCAACACTTTATAGAGTGTATAGACCAGACATGAACACATCAGACAGAAAAATGTTACAACTTCAAAAGTGGAACTGACAGAGATGCATTCTATGCAACTGATAATTATCCTAAGTGCATTTTATGAAGTGCATTTCTTGAGGCAAGCTTTCCAAACGTAAAAAATGGCGTACGGCGACGTAAAAAATGAGATGCGACGGCGACACTGTAAATGTGAATTGGAAATAGAGCATATATTTTGCACTTTGTACTAGTTCAAATGGTGTGGTGCTTTCTGACCGCCTGAGATCTTGTCTTGTCGCCATTTTATGATCCTGGTTGACGTGTGACAGCCTGAAATATAAATCAAAATCAGATAAAGTAGATGAGAGCTTGTATCATACATCAGTGCAGTGCAGCCACTTTGTACAAATGCACTGCACTACAATTGCACTCCTGCAATTGGAAGAAACAAAAAATCCACATCCATTCTGGTAAAAATGACTAGAGTGCAATAGTAAAAGCCATTAATTGGTTTAATTATAAAAATATGGAGAGCTACAGCAAATAAAAATGTCCGTACCTTCCCTCGAATGATTTTGCATTACAGATTCTTATAATCTCGATGTCTCCTCTGGCTTCAGCTACAACCTCTCATCAATTTCCCACACAGAATAAGTAGGGAACATTTTAGAATGAGATTAGAATATTAGAATTAGTTGTCGTCCATCAGTATAGCTGGATGGTCCTCAAGGTAGTTCAACTCTTAAACAATAGTGTTGGACTTCTGTAACATGATACCAGTGAGGGGTAACAGATACAACGTACAAGTGGGGCTAGTGATAAGTACAAGTTAATTTAATTGGCTCTTGCTTGGTGTTTCTATTGTTGATTCCTGGCATTGTGCATATTAGCTCGCTATTTATTTTGCACTTCTGTTACACTGTTTACCTTGTGAAACTCGATCTCTCTCACTGTACTTTGATTCAGGAGGGCCTTAATACACACAGTAGACGTACAGTCAGTAATTGTCTGTGGTCAGTAGAGATTTGCTAAAAATCACTAGTGACTAGACAGACATAATGTACATGATTAGCTTTACCTTGACCTTAGCATGCTAACAAATTGCATTAATTAACTCACTAGGACATGTACAGCCTTATAATAATTATGGCTTACGTACATGTACATCGATGGGTATGAAGTGTAAATGCAGGATGCACCTGCATCACTAACTGCACAATTATAGTGCAACGAAAGGCATGCAGTAATAAATAGTAGACACTAAACAGCTCATCACTGCAAGCACTCGCATAAATCAAAGCAGTCATTCTGCATACAGTGTCAGTATGTCCATGTTTAAAAGGCTAAGATAGAAGAATGTAACGACACAACGAAGAATTCTGCAGCGAACACTGCCAGAGTCAGAAAAATTGCAGAAAGCATTTTGATTTAAAATGCACTTTTACAGTTAGAGAATCAAAGACAGAAGGAAGTGGTAAGCATCGCGTTCTCACTCTCCCTCCCACATGCACTTTGCTTTAGAACGAATGCAGTTTTCCTTTGACTGCACTTATTACTATCCTTCTCCTTCATATCAATCATAATCATACAGTGCTCCACTATGCTTGCAACGAGCGGAATCACATTTACTCTTCACTTGCTAATACACCAACGGAAATTGACGAATTCTCGAGAGAGCATGCAATGAAAAGAAAATTCAAGAAAAGATTTGACATTTAAATGCACAGCTGCAATTGCTTTCTTCAAATTAACTGTACACCAGAGTTAGCAATAGAACATTGGTTTGCCCTGTACTCGTTTAATACAATTAAGAATAGTCAAAAGCAACCATATAATAATAATAATCCTTCATTTTAATTTTCTTCAAATGTTTCGTTAAGAATCTTGGCCTTTGCGCCAAGATTCTTAGGGAAGCAAGAATAGCATACAAAATAAGAATATGAATAAATACGATGATTTGCTGATCTTTGCATTCTGAAGTACATAAAAAACGGAAATGTTGCCATTTATTATTGATTACACAACGTATGAGCATAAATTCAAATTCCTTCTGTTCTAAGAGCATGGAACCGTGTGTCTGGGGTTGCCTTGATTTTCTCCCCCTCTATATACACATCATCAGGGATCAGTGCAACATTTGCAAACGAATTCCATGAAAAGGGACGTTTCAGGCTAATTCTCCTACAGTAAATCTTGTTTTCGACAAAAAGGGAGCCTTATAAATATTCGTGGAATTTGCTTGCAGGTGCTGCACTGGCCCTTCCTGAGGAAGGAAGAATCCTCCTTGTTTCAGATCATATCTTAAGAAAAGGATATTGACTTCCATTATAAAAATATTATTTGTTATCCCAATATGCAATCCCAATAATTATTTATTGCTTCTATTTATTATGAACATGAAAAGTTGATATAGAACCTTTAGAATGTGTGATGTGGTCATGGTCAAATTAAAACTGCATTTCTTCAGTGTTTGTGTTTGTGCTAGTCAACATTATATAGACACTGCACAGGATAAGCTGCTAGCAGCTCTACCTTTGGATGAATGAGCTAACGTTTTGGAAGGGAAGCATCGCATCGTGATCTGGAAATGAACAAAGATGATTCTCCCTGTTTTCATCTTTTCCTGCAACTCTACTGTCAACCGTCCTATTTACAGATGAGTTTCATATGGCAGCAACGGTTGTATTGTCACATTGTAGTACTAGTGAAAATTGATTTACTTCATCATTTCTTTAAAGCGAAACGCGAAAGGTAAAGCGAAACGCTCTTATTTTTGTTGGACATGCCTCTAAAAGGGAAGCAAATGTAGTATAAGTAGGTAAATTACAGATGCAAAATCGAATTACCTTCTCACTCTCAATATTTCTCAGTATTCTGCGTAAAAACTGCCGCTCGCAAATTAAGTTTAGCGATGTATATCCACAGAAATGTACCTAGTATTGAAATTATTGAAATGTAAAATTATTGCAATGGAAGTAATGGAACGGAACACAGTACATGAAGTACATGAATTTAATTATTGTACTCAGTATTATTCTGGTGCGATATTAAGTAAAACATTTTATACAGCAGATTGATTTACTGAAATATACTGAGCTGAAATATGTGTCCAATAAAAGGGTAAAATGAAATGTAAAATCCCTTTTTGCCCGATTCATCAATATTAGTTATTCATTGTTAGGCATGCATAGAGTAAACCGACCATCTTCCCACTCTCATTTGCATGCAGACGCAACTGTGTGTTATGATGTGGAAGGTGATTGAATCAACTGCAAGTATTTCTTAAAAATCTTAAAAAATTAGGAAAGTCGGAACTAGGTCTGATTTTGATTTAAAAAATCGTGAATAAAAGAGTATGTTTGAAAAGTGAGGTAGGTGCCTCATTCTCTATGTCATTAATACTCATTATGTCTCATCTGTTAATATGTCAACAGCTCTTCAACGTAGGCGATGACATAATTCAAGAATTTCATAACCTGCTCCTGTGTCTTCTTTTCCTCATTTGTTAAATTGTTTTTAGAAGCGGAAGTCCCAACTTAATTGCTGACAGTTCAAAGTCAACTTAAAGAATTCTTGGGAATATTAGCCGTTATTGCGAATCTTCCGTTCACTATCTACTGTATATATTCTAATATTAGTTCGTGGACTAATATCCCCCTGACTGTTGGTTCCATGCTTAACTGAAATTAATTTTCTAAAGCAAACAATTAATTATATATAGAGCTAATGAATACTTGTAGGTTAACTATATATTTTGTATGTATACACGAGTAGGAAATAGCAATAGCAAATTGAGTAGTTAAATCGCATTTACTCCTCTAAGAAAATAAAGCAGGAGGAACAACTCCAATGATATTCAAGGTTGACTTTTTCGAGAAGCAATCGTGATTTCCTGGCTTTTCTCCAGCCGAAACTCGGTAGGCTTAAATATTAACCAAGTGAGACGTGGAGGAGCATAAAATATTACACAATGTGTCTGGATGCGTTGAAATAGTTTGGTGGGGGTACAGCAGCCGAAGATATTGCGGGCTGAGGCAACGGAAATTATGTTAAGTACATCCTTGTGGAGCTCTTGTCATCTGTCTCTGCTCGTAGTTCACAGTTCACCTTTGTATCCTTCACTCTAAATTAAGTAGTCAAGTCAAAGCAAAGTGAAATGATGTACCGGCAAAAACAACCTGCTTCCTGTTGACTGCTGTTATTGGTTCTGCGACTCCTGCCTACCCATTTCAACTTTAAATGAAAAGTTGAAGTTCCACGTAGCCTCTTTGAGTCATATATTTAACTTTTAATGGACCGCGACCGTCCATTTGGAAATGAAGAGCTACGCAACGCTTTCACAGAAATCCCGAGATAAACCATTCTATTCAAGATCTATTCCATTCTCTAGTGATCTAGTTTTAACTTTTATTCGTTATATTGGGAAAAAGTTCCCCTTTAGACATAATTTTTGGCTGAATCAGGTCCTAAGAAGAGTAATCCTTTTATACATGGCATACATATTGCGTATACATGCTTTAATCTGATTCTGATCTACATTCGGATGTAACTTAAATAAAAACGCAACTGAACTCGGAGAACGGCTCTTTGTTTACCTTATAAATCTAGTGCTGTCCGCCTTAAAGCCCTAATAAAAGCCACACGCCAAGCTTGAAAACACTGAAACGAGCCAAGTTACTTCATTTTACTATAGCCAATTAAATATCCATAGCAAATAGTAATATTATAGAGCCTAGATCTATAAGAATTTTAGTATCGAGCAAAGGGCAAGCCTAGGAGCAGGATATATATATATATAGAGTATCTATAACAAGCTTCCTACTTCCTACCAGTTTGGGAAAACAGTTTTAACAATAAATCTCATAATCCGAAAAAAATTCTATAGCTTCGGCGTGTTGGAAGAAATTCCCAAACTAACAATCGCGTCTTTCACTTAAACCAAAGATAACAATCGCCTTTTTTAATATCCCTCCCTCCCTACCACCCATTCGGCTCAACTGGAGTGAAAAAGTTTCATTTGTTTTCTCTGCAGAGTTTTGTGGGGCGCCTGTTTTATAGATCAGTTGGATGCGTCATAAAATCAGTAATATATCTCTAAACACTAAATAGTATAATAAAGACTTTTTTGATTATGTCTATTGCGGAAATGTGCGCTCTAGATTCACGTTTTAGTTTGCCCTATGACAGCTTATAGAATCACACATTCTGTCCTTATGTCCGTCCTCTCTTACGAATATGAATCGACAAAGGCTAACTGACGTACGGACAGAATGTATGAGCTACCTAAAATACTTCTTCCACTAGTCAGACACTATATAATTTATATTGCTTCTATTTAATGTTAAATTATGTACTGTAAAATATTTTATGTATACTGCTTCCAATTATTGATTCCCCCTATTGATTTCCCATCTAAATAGAAATGTGGCGCAGTCCTAATGTTTGCAAAAATATTTCCTCAAGGTTGAGTACAGCTACCCTTCATTACTAGGGCGAGCTTTCTGTTACGACTTGTCGTCAGTTTTTTTTATCTGTAGCACGTACAAATATCCACCCTGCATCATTAAGTTTCGAACACTGACAATTCCTGGAGAAATCATCTTTAATTTCAATTTCAAACGTGCCTCATTATTTCCCGTATCCATTACTTACCATACAATTGTATTTCATAGAACTTTACTGACAATTAGTAAGCAATCGGATGCTTTTAATGGCATCCATGAAATAAAGCAGTTTATGCATATTGCTATTACCGAGAAATTCTATTCGCTAAAATAAAACAGAGGAAAATTCGTTACTGTAGTTCGTTTGGTTTTCAACTGCGTAGGCGTGTTTGTAGTCAGGTAATTATCTAGACAATTTTCCTGAATGTCTCTCGTTCTTGATGTTGAATAGCTTTTGAGACTGAAACCAATATTGTTTTTGCAATTCACTTTTACGACTCAGAAAAACTGCAAGTCTTACGTACGAGTACTTGACATTTAATCTTTACGTACGAGTACGAGTATCGCCATATTAATGTAAAACTTATTGACATCCATCTGTAATAATGTATATTATTACAGTTAGATTTATATCGACTTTAAATAATATTCCAGTCCATAATAATTGTCGTTATTCATACTAGAAATTCATAGTCGTTAATAATTAAATAGCTAATTGTGATGAAGGAAGGAAGAGTGATTGAGAGAGACATGTATAAGAGACTCCTTAATTACAATAACTTATCCATTTCCCTGGGGTGCACAAACCAATGTCAGGCGAAACAGGAGTGTTGCAGTCTTGCACTGATAGTGCAAGCTTATTATTGTCGTTTCGTTATACTTGCAAGTAATTTAAGTAGATTGTGCATGGAATAATGAAGTGTCTGTGGGATAAGTAAATAATAGGACGCAGGAATTGCTATTGACTCTGTGTCGGGGTTGCGTCAGATTTCAGAGGACAGACAGGGAGCAGATATTTGTAGACAGTAGTTCCAATCTTCAGATTGAGTGTAATCGTAGACAGTTAAAGTGTACAGATAAGCTGGATAAATATTGGTACTATAATCCACTCTCTGGAGTAGCGTTGAGTCTACTCGAGCTACGTTCTCTCGGTCGGTGATTACTGATTACTTTAGCATGGTGCATGGACAATGGAGCTGAGTGGAGTCTCCAATGGAAAGCGCACGTCTCGATCAGCATTTTAGTTGTCCTTTAGGTTTCCTATTGCTGCTAAAAGCAATGTGACGCTCATGAGACCTTGACTTTTATGAGAGTGACTGTTGTTGTAATGAGTCTTAATGTACTATACACTATACTCCAAAAGGCCTCTGCAAACATGATTCAGAATCCACATGTGATCAACACCGAGGAGGTTGACAATTTCCTATGTGCGTCGTGCTTGTGCCGGATCCTTGCATGGAAATTAATTTATAAGCTTTGTTTGAAGAATCGGTGTTCCCACACAACGACGTAGTGAAAGAACACTCCAGGAGAGTGTGGGTGGTGGAAAGGAGGCTGATAAACGCCCGAGGAGTTACTTTTCCTCTTTGACTCCCGCTCATTGTAAACAAAGGGAAGAAGCCGATAAAAAGAAAAGAAAGGACGTGCTAAGGAATTAGTTTCATTTGAACCATGAGCATTCGGATATCCACTTTGGAGCTCCACCAATAGGCTCCACACATAGTCCAGCACTTAAAGATGCATCTGTATCAACTCCGGACATAAGTACCCAACACTTTCTTCTTGTCACTTGCTTGTAAATAGAAAAGTTTTAACTCGCTCGACTGCTTTGTTCGCATTTGTTCTTCCCTGTCATCTTCCCTTCTCTCTTCTACTCCAGTGTGTGAACTCTGAGAGACACTTAAGAAATCCGACATTCTTGACGGTTTTTTTCTTCCAAAAGTCGCTGCCTACAAAACAACCGCCAAGAAGACACACACAACTCTTTTACTCTACTTTGTTATTCGAGATCTGAGTCTGTAACGCCTTTAAACTACTAAAGCCTGCAAGTGTTAAAACCCTGTTCCAACTCTACTCTTCTATTTTATGATACATATTGCTAAATTACTCTGCACTTGCTCGCTACATACTAAACAGTGTTGAAAGGTTTATGGAGCATATCAATAAAATATACTATACTTAGACCCTTAGTAGATTTCTTAGTCCTTCCATCTAATTTCTTAGATTCCAATCTGTCACTTCCACACCGCATGACTCCTTTGAATCAAATCTCGCATTGCACGAATCAGTAATTTTGAAAGACAATCCTTATGAACATAACAGTGTTAATAGATACTGGGAATTAAGTAGGGCGAGTGCAGTAGTCATAAATCAAGAAAATACAGTGTCACGTTATTTTGGGTAATATCCTGTTTAATTGGGGTTAAGTAAAGTGCGCAAATCGGATTTCCAAATTAGGCTCGGATTAAAAAAGCATGTGAATCTTCTAACTTTGTATACATAGCCTATGCATTATTTATGCAGGCAATGGATTCATTGTCCGATTGAGAAAAATTTGTCACAGTTGTTTTGGTAGCTGGCATTGCAGTCGGAAGAAGTGCTGCAAAAATAAGCAACAATTCATATCCACACTAAATACATGTGGAATGAGAAGTTAGAGTTTCTTTACAAAGAGGGATAGAGGAAAGAAGCCATAGAAATACATACGGATTCCTATTGCACATAAATTATAGATAATAACATTGGGCAAATCTACATAGTAGCGCTGTACTGAATATGCATGGCTTTCGTGCAGAAAATATAAATTAATGCCATTCCGTGCTCAGGAGCGTGGCAGGAGTAGAAGCTAGAGTATTTTGAAAAGAGCGAGTCGAAGAAAACAAAGTGTACAGAAGAGTGGTTCGTGTGTGTGTGTGTGTCGTCGACGAGTCACTCACAACATCGCATATAGGAAGAGGTTGGAAATATAGGAATTTGTGTTGTTGGGTTAGGAAGAGGTAACTTTGGAAATGTGCTGTCTGCATAGCGTGGCTAATCTTTGGCAGAGACTAATGTAATATTTGGAGCAGAGCCCAGGAGCCTATCCGTATCACTCTTTTCCCTCTGCTCTCGACGATATTGCAAATCACATCAAGCGAGCTCCAGCCACCAGGTCCTCCTCGCAGTTCCCTTTTAAATTGGCTTAAGTTGAGATTTTTAAGTAGCTGAGGAGAGGAAGGAAGATGAGATGAAAGCTTGGATCTTCCATCCGTGGATACAGCTGAAAAGTGCAAGAGTCGATTGCGACGAAATCGCGTCTTCTTGTTCCTTCACTCTCTCGTCTGTCATTGCATTTCTCACAGAGAAATAGGAGCAGAGTTGATTTGGTTACATTTTATTTCACATCGACTAGACTCCTCAATTTAGTTCCGAACACTAAATGGAATGGTCCTCTGACTCTACAAACTCCAATTAACCTTCCTTCCTTCCTTCCACGCACTCACTCATTCTACTAACCAACTCACGCCTTCATGCACCTTTCTCTTCCAGAATTGCTCTGAGGAGTAAAAAGGACGCAGTTGGATGTAAGTCTAATCATTCAAGTTTCGCAAGTGTGTTCGTACGGGAGTCGCTTCATGGCAAACCTGTGACTCCCATTGTTTACCATTTTACAATTTATTTATCTACTGAAATCACACCAAGAGACTTCGGAATCCAGGATTTCAGGATTGTTAGTGTTAAAAAACATGAGAAAGGGCTTCAACTTTTAATTAAATAGATAACAGGAAGTGTCCATTAATTGATTGGAAACAAATCACTTTTCTATACGGAATCCCTTATACGTGTTCGTATTACAAAGTGCTAGTTTTAGTTAATGTCCTGATATATTGCGTGTTCCACGAGTGTTATCCTCTCCATTCTTCGAATCTACTTGCAATACATTGCCCAGGTATATAATGTCTTTTCTTTCGTTCCTGATTTACCCTTCGTGATTATTATTGTGCATTAACCTAATGAGCTAATTCGATTTAAATTGACTTTACTTACTGGCAGTCATTTGCGTTACATTGTTAATAGTCGGCTGAACTTCCTTATAATAATAATACAGTAACCTACAAACATTAGCATATACAAAACGTGAGTAGCTTCGTTAATGTTTTGTCTATCTATCTGTAGATATTGAAAAGTGGATCCATCCATAGCATAGTGTTGTAAGGAAGGATAAATTGTCTGTCCCACTCTTCTCCTGCCTAAAACTCTGTCTGACCGAGCGAGAAACCCGAGACAGGAAGGAAAATTTTTCAAGCCAAACATTTGCCGTAGGTACCGAAAGGCAAGGAGCTACCTGGGAATTTCTCTGAGAAATTTACTGACATACAAATAGCGATTAAGATCTTTGATGGATAATCAATAGCACTATGGATAAACAAGTGAAAATGCGACAGGAGCTCTCCTACTTTACAGTTTCCTTATTTTAGAGAAAATAAGGCGCAGTTTTCCGAAGAAGGTACTCACTCGACACAACACACAACTGGAAATATTAAACCCCTTTGTGGTTGACTGTCGGCTTTTTTTTTATTATAAACTCCTCGGTAGTCTCTTTGTAGACACTGAACTCGTGTGCTGTCAACTCTATTCTTTGACAACAACAAGCAAAAATTAATAATAAGACACCTGTGCTGTCTCAGAAAAGGAATACACCTACCTGCCACAGAAATGTCGACCAAATCACCTGAAAAGAAAAAGGAACTTCCTACTACAGTTCCGTTTACTCAACGAGTCAAACTGAACGATGACGAACTATCAGGTTTGCAAACATTTCCAAAGAGTACTTCATTGTTTTCATTGCATTCTTTATGTGCCTATCTAAGCGGATGTACATTTACTTGCATTCTGGTGACTTGTAATTTGAGTTAATTTTCTTAAGCAATTTATTTATGAGCTTTCGTGGGTGTAGATTAGTGTATTTACTCTGACCATTCGTTCTCATTTTCTATTTATGCAAAATGCAAATAAGAATGTGGTTATGCAGTCCTGGCAGCAGTCTTGCAATATTTTAAGTGAAATAAGAGATTATTGCCTTCTCTAGTAGCTGCCTGCAGAGAATCGTATAATAAACACATTGAGCAAGGCAACACAAACACTCAAGTGAGAATGAAATAAAGGTCGCAAGTTTTTCCAAAGCGAGAGATACGTCGAAGAAGGTGGAAATCTATGCCATGCCAAGGAACTGATTTTGTTTTGCAAAACTACTTTCGCATTTACGCTCGAATTCCTATCTAAATTAGGCACATCCTCTTCCCTTCCCTACAATTGTGCATATCGTAGAGACAAGAATAATTTCCCAGGGTTATTAGTTATTAATTGCAGTTAGCCACATTTTACATAATTCCCGATGGATAATTACTTCAAGGTTGAGAAATATTCCTTTTTTCATTAGCTTGAATTTTTAATGATGAAAATTGATTAACACAGATTGACAGATAATTTTTTTTGTCAGACAATGTCTTGTAACTCATTTCCTGATTAGGTACTCCTTTTCTGAAGAGCTACATGCAATTCACTAAGGACACTAACTGCGTTTACTTCCAAACGCAGCCTTTTTCTATATCTCTGTTTACAATCTTGACATTTTGATTTGACATTCCTGAATACTTCTAAGTGATTTCTATCAGTTACATGCTCATATGGAATTAGTGAACAAGGAGTTAATTATTACAGCGAGAATTTTATCTGTCAATATATCGGCAGAGATATTCATGTTCTTTATATAATTGTAACTCACTCCGATTCTCCTGTCAACCAGAATATAAAACCGGGATTGTATTCCAATATTTACGACAAGTGTTCCTATGAGATATATTCTGTTGTTTCAACTATGCAATAAGTTGCTTAGAATGATACAGTTTTAGGTGCACGTTTTGTTTATGTGCGATTTGAGACAGTTGATACACTTATACTACAAACATAAATAAATGTCTGCACGTATACTGACTGCTATCTGCGCTGTAACGCATGTTTAGATGTTGAATATATCTTGCACCCGATATCTTGAAATAATATGAAGTATAAACAGAAGAATGGGCGTGTGAGCGTTTGTCCCATTTCTAACAGATAAGCTTTTATTGTTGGAAGATGAATCTGTGCCTTGTATTAGATGTCGTCTACTTCTCCTTTCCCTCCCGTTCACTTTCAGTTTTGCAACTTTAGTCAAAAGCAGAAGCATCTTATGAATAGGTGTATATAGACGGAATATTTATATCCTTGTACCAGTCAGCACTAGTAAGACAAATGCATGGTTCACTATACATTGTGTATATGCATTCTTTAATGAGTTGCCAAGAATTCACTAAGACTTAAAAATCGGGGTAATCCCAATTATCGTAAATGATACGTAACGGGTAACGTAACTACGAGGATTACTATTGCAAATCAGAAGAGAATCTTGAGGAGTGGAGAGAAATAGCTCCCTTTTCACTTTCCTTCCATCTGTTTACAATTCTCAGAGTGGTTTCATTATTTTTCCCTTGTTCCAATATCATCCATCACGATATGGAATGAGTAGACACAAATACTGTAGGTAAGTGATATAAACTCGTGTAATAGGTGCTCCCAATAGTCTCCAAATTGTGCATACAGGCACATTATAAATAGACACAATGATCCTTTTTGATGTTTGTCCTCCAAATAATTCTGGTGATATTGTTGAGAAAAATAAATGGCTAAAGATAGCAAATACAGCACAGAAAACAAACAGAACAAAAAACACCTGCATTGACATCCTTATTCTTGCGCTCTGCAGTTATGCACATATTGAATTTACATTATTGACTTGTTTACTCTGTGCCAACTAATGCCATGACCCTATACACTTTCCGCAGGGGACCAACTGGCAAGACGTAAATCTTTTTGCATTGTGCAATTTTTACATTCGTCTAAAAAGTCAAACTGTGAACAATAATCTATTCAGGCGCTGTTCATTCCATATTATGCTTCAGAGATCGTTTCACAAATAGCAATCAACTCAAAAGTTTCGAATATGTACCCCTTTATTCGTATCAATTAGTATTGGATGTACCTTATCTATATTTATAGTAAAACCGAGATACATAAAAAAAACTTCAATTGAATTGATTATTGTAATGCAGTAATTCAAGTCTTATTGGTGGAACCATCTTCAGACTCACTTAAAATTTTTAAGAAAGCTAGGACTAAACTACTTGAAATTGGTTAGTCCATACTATTGGAAGAGTATTAAAAAATATTACGTTTTTTATATTTTAAGTTGAAAAAATATATGATAAATTAGGGAGAATTTTTGTTTCTGTTGATTCGGGGAACTTTTGAGAAGAACGGTAGGTAGAGCTCTGAGATTTTATGTGATCTGGTCGACAGTCCATTGGATTGTATGCTGCTAGTCGAACTACCCGAATGATTTGTTTGACCAGGCAGGCCCTTGGTGGTATGAGTATGTGTTGATGTTTGATAATGGTGAAGGAATGACAAACCCAGACTGAATAAAATGTACAAAAAGGAGCAGGTTTTTAAGGGTATCTTGATGGGTTTTGTGCCCCAGAGAACGGGTCACCAGTTAAAGTTAGACAATTGTGGTAGGCCTGCT
>JAAAYG020019572.1:0-19170 GCA_009936455.2 Tomocerus minor
CTGCACTCGTCTATGTTCTTCCCTTTCGTTCCTCTTGCCATGTCCTCCGTCCACCACACAAAGACAAGACCCGAGGAACCAGGAGTGTAGAAAAAACTCGCAGGGAGGTTGCGTAATTTCACAATACACCCTGCACGTAATTGTTGCGCATTTGCATACTTCTTGCAGAAAATTAATACTTTGCTTTTACTACGTTCATCAGGTGTGGAGGATGTTGTTTTTAATTCATTTCATTCATTACATAATAAATTCCTTAAAAATAACAGCTAAACTTTTACATCGAAAAATCTTGGGAGTTATGAATTCTGAAGTATATTTCATAAATAATTGTGTGTACACCTGTACTGGTTTGTCATTGTCTCACCTTTCGTACTTAATAGGGTTCAATTTAACGCGAAATCCTTCTGTTTACGAGCCTGAGATCATAGGCTGCTCTGTATTCTTTCAATTGAAGACGATATTATGCAAAAAGCATCGTTATTCTATGCCTTACGATACTAGTTAGTGTATGCGGGTGAAATAATATCGTCTAGTTAAGAGTTAAGACTGTGTTGCTAGTTCTGCTGGAATGGAAATGGATGTAGATATTATCGTATTATAATGTTTAATTCATATTGTAAAGCGTATTTTAGCGTATATTATATGAGAGAGAGTCTGTGATGTATCGTATGTGAATGTGGGATGGTTTTCGACGACCCAGACCCTATACTTAATACTTATACGTACGTACATGGATAGGCTACTATTACATAATATCTGGCTGAAGGCGCATGCAACTGTGCAGTTTCCTCGTATAAATTGGCTATAATATAAACTAAGCATATATGAAGCGCAAAATGTCTATTATATTATTATATCGCTTATCCCATTTTATGTGTATCGTAATATGTTTATGTATGTAGCTGCCTGGACCTAAATTCAACAACTCCTGCATTTTCGCATATTATAAATCAAGTCTAATGCACTCTTTAGTCCGCATAAAGGAAGGTAAAACCGTTTCAGCATAAACTCTCCTACACCTTGCACATTTATTCAATTATGTCCATGTCTCTTTATTATTAACGTTCACTTCATTGATTTGCGGGAGACGATTCTTTACGATTAAATGTGACAATGCTGGGTACCATAGCCCGAATCTCCATCTTTTTCTCTAAGCAACATAATATGAGCGCCATACTTTCGAAAAAGTAAATTTTGGACATAGAATTTTTGAAAGAGAAGTAGTTTAAGTAGGCATTTACGTGTTAAAAATTTTCGTAGAATTTTAAAAACCTACCTACTTTCGAACCATATTTTACAAAAGTCGGTCTCATGTTGCCTAGATAAATGCATTTTTTCGTCGGCAACTGCCTTCCGACTTACAACAATTACTTTTGGCTTAAGGTGCTCTAGATAATATAAAATCCGATTTTTGAGAAAAGTTTGGTAGCGTTTGGTAAGAAATTGTGACCTGTGTAAGAATTCTACCAATACATTTTGAGTAGGTACTCTCACATTGCCCATTACAACCCCTCCTTAAGTACACCGCAAAATGCAATAATGGTGAGACGCGCTCGTGTCATGTCATCAAATGAAAAACACCAAGTTCTTTTATTGGCATTAATCAAATTGCTTCCAAACTTCTCTGCATGATACTTAAGTGTTCATTAACTTTCAATGGTGCTGACAGTTGCATGTCAATACATTTTGGCTATCCAGAATTTTCCATTTCTATCATTGTCATTTCACTTAAGAACTATGATAAAGTACAGCAATAGTAATTCCAGCTGATGAAAGAATGATAAGCAGCTCTGTCATTTGTGTATTGCAAAACTATAAAAGCTTACAACTGAATATTTTAGTGGATGATACTACAGTAAAACCAAAAATATGCAAACATGCTTTGTCTGTTTTACATACATGTTATAAAGCGGCTATAGGGAACAATAATATTTAGAAACATATTAGGAAATCCCTCAGAAATTAGGAGGCCACTAAGTAGCAATCAAGTCATTGTATAACTTCAAAAAATACTAACGTTAACGTTTTCATATTTAATAATAATTATCATTCATACACTTAATTAAACTTTCTCCTTTCTCCCATTACAATCTTCAATGTCCCAATACGCGATTTCTGTTTGTACTAAAAATAAAATAGTTTGACCCATTTGTTATATATGCCTGCTATTTTCACTTTTATTCAAACCTTTTTCAAATAACGTCATTTTTGCCATTTGAAAGTATGCAGGCAGGGAATTATAAACGTATTGCGATCGGAATATTCTAGAGAGAGATATATATACACAACGAGTGTCATGGAATGCAACTTGCGACTTCTATTTTTTTTTAAATTCAGGGTATCATCTTAGAAAAAACTTATTTTTAGTAATATAGGGAGAAATTATTTACGAAGCTGTAAACGGAGAAAGAAGGCGTATGTCATGAAGAAAGTTAAAAACAAGTTGCTATTTCGGCGGACTATATATGATATAATAACATCAAGATCACTAATGATAAGAGAAAGTATAGTATAACTTTAAAAATAAACTTTGATGCATACGAAAACTTTTCTTTGGCCAAAACTAAAGGAAATTCAGATTGCCGATGCTTAAAAGTTGGCGAAACGTGTGAAAAGTATGGACATGTAGATATATTAAATGTTTTCTCGAACGAAATTGTATGGAAAAGAACGTTTTTCTGCTTATTTTATTCAACATATCGAAATGAAACTGGAGAATAGTCACACACTTTTAGAGTAAACATTTTTAATTAAAAGAAAATACTAGGTATTTCTCGCTATATTCTTTCCTTAGAGTTATTTAATCCTAAAACGGGGGAGACTATTCACTACGAACGAATTATATTTAATGCGAATTAACTTGCTAATTAGGTATTTAAACTTGAAAACAGGTACATAAATCTATATGCACATAAATGGAGTAACCTTACATATATATAACTTTTGCACAGCAAACATTTAGTATATATATAGCTACATTATTATAATATTTAATTTAAGTGCTCTCTAATAATGTATATGCAACATTTTATAGTATACGATTCTTTTAACTCTACGAACCTAATGTTAAAGTGATAACTTTTCTAAATGACATACATATATATATATAATAGTTTACATATAGTTTAGAATTCCAGTCTCGCTTATGAATATGTGAATTCAGATTTCAAGTCGACATTTAGTTTATTGGAGATACTTTAGATACAGGATACAATACAGGGAGGAGTAAATTCTAAATCTCGCAATGTAAAGAGCAAAAACATTTTCGACCAAAATTATTATTAATAAATAAATAAATTCGCATTAAATGCCTAAATAATTTCCAAAAATAAATGTTTAGCTAAATTAATTTAATGCGGGTACCTATCCATAAAAATAACATTTCTAGAACACAAACGTGCAAAATAATTTAAATAGCAATAATATAACAATTAAAATGTTTTTCTGAAGACATAAGGCTATGGAATATTCAATTTATCCACTATGAATAATTCGTAAATACACTCACTTTGGTAAAAATTAATAAATCTACTAACACAAGTTCATAAAAAATCAAATAGCCGATTTTTGTGATAATTTCTAATAGAAAATACTTTGTTAAGGGTCGGGTGTAGCTATACAAACAACTATTATTCTCTTCCTAGTTATTATTACACTCTTCTTTTAATTGATTCCAGAATTGGTTTGTGGTTCTTAATTTTCTATTTTTATACCTTAAGAACATAGAATAGAATTTCCAACACATAAAAATGATTTACTATAATAATAAGTAAAATTATAAAAATACCTTGTAGAATATTTAAAATGGATTGAATACTGAATACCATATAGGAAGATAGATTAATAAATTATAAAAATTAATACATTTCTTTTAGAGTTTATTAAATCTGTGTAGTTCCGTGCAAATGGTTCAGAGAAATAGTTTTTCTTTGTTCAGAAGAGCACCATTTTCTGTGAGTAAGGTACACATTGTAAAGTCATTGGCGTTTTACGGGTTGTTGTAAGAAGTTGAGGTACATAGTTATGCTAATTACAATTCATTTTTCTTTCTATAGCTTTCTAAACAACAATAACCATATAACATCCAGTTTCCATTTTTGCCAATAATATGATACACGTAATCATAATTAACATACATACATACATATAGCTATACAATTTCATCTAGAACAAACAACAAATACTTTATATTGGTACATACACATTGCTATAACTTCTTACAATTTGATTTTTCAAACTAATCATATATATAATATTTAAATTACTTCCGTTTGGCCCAAATACAAATAAAGCACCAAACATACACACATATATAACTACATAAGTTACACAACTCAACATTTACAATCTGTATAAGCATTTAAATTCTCTTTTTGTTATAAATACTCATTATATTATAGATATCTAAAAACATGGATATGATTCATCTAACAAATGTTTCATATAGTATAGTAGCTACAATTCCTATATACTCTAGTAATTTTGATTCTGAATATTTTACTCTCCAATTACCAAAAGATCAGCATCCTTCAGGAAATTTTAGATAGACATTTTTCAGTTTCATTTTTCAGTGCGTTTTATAAATAGTTTCTGTTATTATTATACATACATTTTGTAATTCTGAGTAAGCTGTGTGGTATTAATTTATTAAATCCTAAATCCTGAATATATTAAGGAGCTGAGGAACAGACAGGGAACAATTATATTATTATTATTAGATTATTACAGATTCAATTTTATGTAAAGTTACCCTTCCTTTTTAGGAAAAGCGCTTTAATGTTTACACTGAAAAGGTGTATAGATGTTTTTCAAAACGGCATTGATGACTAATATACAAATTCAGACATTTGCACAATTATTATTAGGGTTATAGAATTTGAAAAAAGCTTCATTTTTTGGTTAGAGCATAATGATAGACAATAATCTGTAGCATTCATCCGTGTACACAAATAGTTATTCAATTTTAACTATGTCTCATAATGACTGTTACTAAAATGCAAATAGTTTAATTCGACATCTTACGTGTGATTGTTAAAATTTGCTATTGACATATTTAAAGCATATAATATACGCATTTATTTCTATAGGTTATAAATATGTATACTAACTAGAAGCAACTCACACTAAATTACTTTATTAATTTTCGGAAATACATACATATAACTTTAATACTCTAGTTAGTGTGTTTTACATAAGTTATAAGGTATAACGAATGGTTCATGTTATAGCTACGTAAAATCCTCAATAATTGACAGTTAAGGTTGCAGTGCTAATACTCAAATACTCAAACACATCTTAGTTATCAAATAATTAAATATTGTGGAACATGAACATTTTTAATGTACACCAATAATGGTTCGATATAGTGGAGATAAATCAGATTTTTTGATTTGATGCTAACTTTGTTTCGCTAATTGTGTGGATTGTTTCTATCTAGAGGATTGTTAATATATATTTGAAGGTTGTATAACATTAGGACATATATTAGGTTTACAGTAGAATGATTATTTTGTTAAAATCATGCAGTAGTAACTAGTAAAAGTCATTAAGGTTACAATAATACTTGGTTTTTTCATAATTATATAGCTACTTTTTAAACAATACTCTTCAGTAAGTCGATGTGAACTGAATGTAGTCTTTTGAAATTAGGAATTCTATGGTTGTGGTTTAATTTTTAACATTTTTCCTCATCTATGCAGATCAAGGACTGTATATATGGGATACGGAATAGAACATTGAAACGAAAAGTAAATCTCAGATATGACGAAATTCTCACCGATATCTTGTACTTTTCCAAAGTCACCACCACGACTGTCACTCATGGATGATGAGCCTATGTAATTTACATTACAATCCTATACAAATACGCGTAAAATTCATCTCAAACGTTTTTCATACCAAACTGTATGTACTTGAGTGTAACTGCTTAAAAGTTACTTGGTGGTGGTAAAGACACCGCGAATATAAATTCCATTTTTCACAACAACATTTCCATGTCACAATTCACCTAATAAATTCTAGCTGCTCCTTTCTGAACTGTTCTACATCGCATCGATGGGAGGGAGTTGTAGAAGGATTAGTTCGCCAAATTTTTACTCTCATTATTATTTTCCTTTGAAAATAGTTTTTATTGGGAAACTGTTGGGATTTTTCTGGATACTTTTTGATGGGGGTTCCAATTTCCCAATAGTAATAATATTTATTGACTGCTTCGAAATGGACTTCGAAATTAGATCATGTTTAATGGACCAATTCATTTTTTAAGGTTTAGCTAACAAGGGCTGAGGGCAAAAAAGATAGAAAATAAAATAAATATTTGGAATGCAAGTTCCACATTCCGTTAAAAATTGTCGTCAAAATGGCGGGAAAATTGGAAATGACATTATAGTTTTCTAGAATAGAATTTCTTAGAGAGTTATCTTTTTTGGAGTTGGCTATTTCACAACAAGGTTACAAATAATTACGAAATATTCAGACTAACAGGTAAAAGGATGAATTTTGTAACTAATCAGGTAACAAACGTGTAGAACGGATAACAATAATTTAAATGGAGGAAGCCTCTTTATCAGGAATGTTATTCAAAGACGGGGTTCCTCTTCCCCAGTAGTAGTACGGGGGTCCCATTGTGAAACAGTACTTTTGGTGTAGAGAATTGTCACCATCCATCCAATACATTACGTAGAAGTTGCACATCTCATCTTCATTTGTCGGTCTGCACAAGAAAAATAACAAAAAATCATCAATTTTTCAGACAGATATATTTGTTTTGGAAAAGGAGCAATTAATTACCCAAGAAATATTTTACTTTGCTCATGCTCCCTATTTTCTTTATCTAGCTATTTATACTCACGAAGAATCAATAAAAATGAGAAGACTTACCCAGTCCGTGTAATGCGAGATCTCTCACTAACCATCGTACATCTTGCGGCCTATAAAACACACAAATTGCAAATTAGATCCTTCGCAGCTTATGTACAGGTAAATATTATTTTATCCAGCCATAAACCCATCATTACACGATTTTTGCCATTACACAGTCTAATGATCAAATCGATTACTTGATGAAAGGAGATAAAAATAGCAGCATAATATAGTCAAGAGGCAAATCTCCATAAAATCCCAAATGTGAATACATACAGATATGTAGCAATGTATGTAATTAAATGTTTCTAGCTAAATATAGTTACATATCAAACTATAGATTACGAGCATCTCTTTTAATGGCCAATGAAATTGAAACGCAAAAATAACAATGTCAATAAGTACACCGACATCAATCCTTAGAAAATACTTGTTAAAATCATGTAAAAATAACTTTCCTAGAAATAGTAATGGCATGTCATGAAAAATAATACATAATTCCGTAACATAATACTTTTCTTTCTATCTATGTGCTAAAAATAGTAAGATACCCCTACACACGAGCCACGATACTAAATCTAAAGAGAAAATGGAAAACAAAACGGATTTTCCAGCTCCCGGGGGTACCTAGCACTTTCCCTACATTTGACATTTATTTTTCAGTAGTGAAAGCATTTTTTTAAATCCCGTAGAAAATACATGCACATCATTTGTACAGACATCAATGTACAAATGTTTTTAAGATCATAGGAAAATAATTCTCAAAATAATTTATAAGGATGCTACAGAAATAATAGATTTCGAGAAATCTCTGCTTATAAGCTTCATTATAATATTATTTGAATCTGAGTGTAAAACATTCCTTCCAGAGTTACTATTTATATTTCTGTAAACTCCAAAATGTTCTATTCTGATTTTATTGATTTCTACTCTAACATAAAGCATTTCAGTACAGAAGAGTAGCTAGCGTTATCTTTAGAAAAGTATCAAGTATATAAACTGTCAGATTGGAGGCAGGAGTGGCTAATTTTAGCACAAGATAGTTTCCCTTTGAAGTCAGAGACATGTGGAAGTGGAGATGCACTTAAATTACTGCGAGTGCTATCAGATGGAGATTATTTATTCATTTGATACCCAACTACCTTCTAAATCTTGTGCTAAAGAAGCCCTTTAGCCCCTTGCCTAACTATTTCATTCACAATCAATTTCAGTAATCACTTTCCTCTTACAAATGCATTAGCCTCACAAGAGAGCTTTACAACAGATCATTTCACATTCACAAGCACACCTACTGAATTCCAAAACAAGCAAACGGATGAATATAATATGTCTACTGTAATTATCTATAGTGACTCATCTATCATTTTCTCCATTCAGACTTCATATCTGAACATAAATAATTTGAGACTTCTCTAAAGCACAAAGAGTAGCTTAGTACCTACATAGATACAAAAAGCCCGACAGAACCGGTTCATTGGCATTCTGTCCGGAAACTAAAATGACATTTCACGAGGGACTCCTTGAATAATTAAATAATAATTTTGCATTCTCTGACATATATTTACATCAAGCTGGGCAGCTATTTTGCAAAATTGCTAATGGTGTGTCCTGTTAGAGTGTAATCCAGTCAGTATATTAAATATTGTTAGAAAACATAGCAAAGGTTTTGTAGTTTCTAAACTCTCCACGAAATTCAGTAAAAATAAAATAATCTGAATTTAAAAAGTGTAATTTTTCCTTAATAAATATAATGTTACGACAAGAAATAATTTTCATATAAGGATTCTATATATATACAATAAAAATCTTTATATACAATAAAAACCAAAATACATTTTTTCAATGCATTCCCCCTACTCAAAAAAAACCCTAAATTTTTCTTATACAGAATTTTATTTTTGAAAATTTTGAAAAGGCTGTGCCCTCGAAAAATATGAACAGATTTCAAAAATGTTTATTTCATTGCTCTACATTAAGCTGTTCTCCTTGAATGCGGGTTGGAAATTATGTCAACCCCTCCTTAAGTGCCCCTTGCATTTTCCTGCCCTGTGTGCACTCTATAGATCCGGCCCTGTTCACTTTGAACCATACTACTGGTTCTACTATGTCCATTAAAAGGGAAAATTACGGAAAGCATTAGCAATTTCAAAGGCTGTTTACTTGGTTTTATGTTTTTCCCAATAAAATAATGATGGTTTATTTATTGTTAGCTGAATGAGCGTAAAAAGGGCATTAATGGACATAGCACTTAAATCACAAGGCATAAGAGAGTCGAAAGTCAGTTGTAGCTAGACATAGAGCTGCAAATGCTGAGTGACAATAATAGTAGAACTATAATAATAATAACGACTATTGATCTCTAGTCTGTATGTAATTGTGCCTTGTGAATGTTTAGAGCAGAATAAATTGCTTTTTCATCTGAGGATGGGAAGAGGAGAGATGCGTTTTTATGGGTGGAAGTTTCATTGGATCTCGTTAAATTGCTTTCATGTCACACAGAACGGAAAAGAGAGCGGGGAGTTAATGATGTTGGCGTTTGGGAATCTCTGACTCTGTCGTGTGGACTAATTAGCTCACTGTGCTCCATTCTACCATGTATAATAAAACTGTGAAATCAAAGCAAGAGGCAAGAGTTCATGGAAGAAGGTCGCATATAAATATAAGATGGCAATAAACTGGGAAAGTTCATCACAGCCTCAACACATTAAAGAGATTGGTGCCGACGACTCAGACTCCGTCATTGTGACATGAAAATTAGACAGTCGCAATTTCTTGTTTTAAAATCCCATTTTCCTCCTCTTCTGCCTCCATGAAATTATTTACTGCTTTCCATTTCACTTTTATCTGGAAATAAACCTCATTCCGTTCAGTGTATTACCGACAAACTTCTGTACTTTGACTACCAACAACGCTTTTTAATATTTATATCATATCCTTCTGCTCATACAACAGTAACATTTGCTGTTAACAGAGAAAATATTATTGTAACAGGAATACGGAAGGAAAATTAGCCTTTGTGCAACGTTTCCATCGATTTCTAAACACATTCAACTTCCAAGGATATAAGATACACGTGTAAGTGGCGTAGGTGCATTCGGAGAAATAAATCCGATACAACTAGACAGTAGCTACTTCATCAAAAGGAAACTCAGAAGTCGTGAGAGGAAAGTGGAATTGAAAAGAAAGGTTCCTCCGAGAGTGTCCTTCTAATTCCCTCCATATGTTGCTTTGGAGCTACAGACGTGGGTGTTGCGTAGGCGTGGGAATCTCCATCCTGATTTATGAACACATATTTCCAGGACACAACCAGATTCTATATAGACATTCAATCTCTTTCCTCACCAGATCAGACACTTAACTCAACAGTTGGCTAATTGCACTTACAATGAAAAATCTCAGGAATTCACAACAATCTACTTAGCTCTAGGATATTTGTTTTCTTATCTATCCCCTAACTCTGCCTCTTTTATAGAAAACAAACCTATAAGGAATGATTTGGAAGTAAGAAAGAATTCGGCTACTTACCAAAACATCTCCTTTCCTCACTGTCATTTCATTGGCGATGGGGTAGAACATTTGTGGTCTCATAGGATTCTTCTTGCCAATTAAAGTCCATTCATCTTGTCCATAGGCGTTGCGACGCACTCGGTAGCCCGAAACAATTCGTCCTGGGGTAAATATACAAATTAAACTTTGTCGCCACACAAAATGTAACTAACTAAAATTAATTCTACCCCAAGGGTATATCACAGCATAGGTGTTTCCAGCCTTTTATGATAATTGGATGTAAATAGTTAATTGACGAATGCTCGCTTGTCGTAATTTAATAAACTTTTAATTATTTAAGCCTTTAACCGTATTAAATATGAATCCATAGTTAATAGATAATTTAGGTGTTTCCAGCCTTTTATGATAATTGGATGTCAATAGTTAATTGATGAAAGCTCGGTTGTCGTAATTTAGTAAACTTTTAATTATTTAAGCCTTTAACCGTATTAAATATGAATCCATAGTTAATAGAATCATAAAGAATTATCTGAAAAATAGGCACTTTCCGTTTGGGGGTTTTAAGCAGGACAAATTGCCATAATTTTTGAATTCTGACTTTACTTTTAAAAAGAGATGTAAATGTGCGTAAAAATTGTGTAGGGCATTGTTTACCTTACGCTAATTACGCAAAATGCCTAATAATGTAAAACCTATAATTTTCGATAGTAACTCTCTATAGTTCAGGTAGTGTAAGTGTGGATAGTTCAAAGCACCCTTCCCTGTGACTGACATTTTACAGATCTATAACCGCAGACATAGTGTGAAATGTCGTGCGGTTTCCTGCGGGCTAGGATCTACGATCCCTCTTTACACTTTGTTTATTTGACCTTCAAAGAGAAAAGTTGGATTTTGCGCTAATCTACATCATCATAAATTTAGAAAGTGGAATTATACTTTCCTTGTGTAGTAGATGAAATGATTAATAATCAACGACAAAGAAAAAGTTGGTCGTATTCATGTAAGTGTATAACTTACAAAGGCGTGATATCTAATAGTAGCAACAACGAACTATAAATATAAAACATTATGGCATGCAATAGTAAACAGCCTTTTCCTTGCATGTGATATGATAGTTGCAGAAACTGTGCTAACTACACACTCAATAATTTCGCTGACTAATGGCAAGGTCTGTAAGAAACAAAGGGAATTTAGCACGGCACGTGAGCTGTGATTAAAACTACAAAAAGACGTTTCTGTAAATATTTACTTGGTTTTAATGGGAATTACAGTTAATGAACTTGTTTCTCTTCCTCCTTTTCACTGTGAGCAAGGAGTTAGTTGCGTATGCAGAAAAGCATTGCTGTGTGATTATTATGACCTGCTTGGATGACGATGAGGTTGGAGAAACGAGGATCTTAGATAATTATTTCATCCTATCTCTCATCTAACCGGAAAGCACAATGCATTTCATTCAATCAGCACACACAGGCAACATCTTTAGAACACTCAGCTCCTATATTTATCTTTTAAAGTGATCTGTCAACATTCGTCAGGCTAGAAAATTTGAAAGTCATCTATTTGATTAAACTTTTGCATGGGATTGCATTGGGTTGCATAGATCTACTAAACTAAAATCCAAGTCCTCGTGCACATTGCAAATCCAATCTCTCACGAAAGATGTGACGAGACGAATTCTATTCCGTTAGTGCATTCAAAGCTTTTTTACCTGAATGACTGACACAGTGAGTGAACACTAAAAGAATGAAATAAAGAAACTGTACCATGCTTATCTCCATTATCATATCATCATACTATCATATCTATCTTTGATACTAACGAATTTTGTCAAACTCATTTTGACAAAATAGCTAGAAGCAAGCAAACACTTACTCAATTATTAAGGGGGAACTTGTTTCACTCTTTATGGAAATGTTTGACTCTGACTGTCTCTCTATAACACACAACTTCGTTCCAGGCATTCACCACACGTATACTACAGAGAAAAACTAAATGCTGCGCAAATTCCTTCTTTGTTATTCCGTTTACAAAAATTGCTATCATGAACGAAATTACCATTCGTACTATATACCTAAATATTCTTTAATCTGATTGAGTTTAAAATTTAAAATATGAACAAAGAGTTGACACTTTTTTGTATTTAAGGCCTTTGAGATTTCCGATCTTTTTGTACACTTTGGGCTATTTTTATCAAAATAAAAAGTAAACCTAAAAAATATTATCAAGTGTCATTACAGTTTTCCTACTGTCAATGAGTCGTGTTTTACCATAAGAAAATTTTTTGTCAAATGGACTTTTGCCATGTGTAATACGTATATGTATTATTAGCATTAATTTAAGTAAATTGCGGCACTGCTCTTGATTATCATACGGAAAAGTTGTAACAGAGTGGAATAAAAGAGGATATTAAGGATGTCGTGTTTGTTTGTAGTCTCGAGACTTACCTAATGAGTGTGTGTGCGTCCTAAATGCGAATGGGTGCACGACAGTATTCTCATTTATCGTACAGGCTGTTTCCATATACTCCGTGCTTTTTGGTGGAATGTATCCATTTGCGCCAAGAAGATAAACACCGGCTGCTTTTGGTTGCCTAATTTTCATTTAAACAAAGGGATAACATCAAAAAGGACGCCAATTTCATTATTAGACTCATTAAAAGGAAGACGAGAGGAGAGGAAGATCTTACGGAGTTTCCGTGTAGCGCAAAACAACACCCGAGTCGTCTGATTTTCCACCTGGAAATCATTTGAAATGTTATGCTATTTAAGTATTCTGTCATTTATAAATGCCGAGAGGCCTTTTGTGAGGATGAGGCATGAAAATAAAATCACTTGGCGTGAAATCTCTGAATAATGAGGCTGACCTTCTAAAGAGGAAACATCTGCGTAGTGAACTTGGAGAACGAGATATTGGATCGGGGTATTCGCCCCCACTTTAAAAGCTACCCCATCCGGAAGATTTAGTGGTGGGGCATTTCTTGCCCAGGCGTAGATTATCTGAGAACCTTTGGAGCAAGGACTGGCTTTTTTATAACCCCGGCCACTTCCTGCCATTTCTCCACAATTCCAAACTTCTTCGCTGGAACCCGGAGTTGTGCAACCATAAAGGAGCATATGGTGTGCCAAATCCATTGAGGCATTCGGAGAAAAGCCGACTATAGGCACACAAATCCATTTTTTAGCATTTCCCAACTGTTTTATGCACACACTACTCTTTTTAAAATCCAATTTTCACACATTCTCACCTATATAATAAGTAGACACTGGGTCAATACGAATCGGTGTGCAGAGATAAGTTTCCGGCTGTGATTTTAAAAAGGAATTTCAATTATTTACTCATTTTCTAAATTCCCTCCAGATGAATAGATAAAACCATCAGAGAAAAGATGAAAACTATAGAGGACTAAACTTCATTTCTTTCAAAAAACATGATGAATTTTGTTTTCCTACAAATCGTTTACCTTTTTTGACAATTTTAACCCAATCTTTCATCAGTAACTAGTAATTATATAAACAAATCCTATTTTTTATGCCAAATAGAGAGAGAGAGAGTAATGAAAATTATCTTACCTTGTTAGGTTTGACATTTGGCATAAGTACTGAAAAATCTTCTGTTTCATATGCAGTCACAATAGTTTTCCACGAACACAGCAAAACAACAATGGAGAGTGTGCTAAGTGAACAAACGTTGATTTTCGTATGATACACCATTGTTTATGAATGAGGTAGTAGAACTGTGAAGAATCGGGCACTTTCGAAAAGAATTTTCTCTGTAAGGAAATTGATGCACAATAATTAGTTGGAAATAAATGGGAAATAGTAGTCGGTGTGAAGAAGGTCGTGGATTAGTGATGACTGAGATGCACTAAAAGAAAAACACAATAAAAGGCTGCAAGAGAGAGAGAGATGAGTCGTTGAGATCCGTGTCACGAACGGTGTGAAGAGGCAGAGAGCTTTATGAAGAGCAGATCAGTTCTTTTCTTAGTTATTTAGCGATTGAAAAAGGAGATACGGAGGAGAAGAGGGACGATTAAAGCTGGCTCACTCGAGTCCCCTCGCTGCTAATCAACTACCTTTCTGCTGTAGATAGAAATGCGAGAGTGAGAGAATCTTGTTGTGCACGACGGGATGAGAGTGAGTGAGTGAGTGAGTGAGTGAGTTTCAGTTGACAGATATCTTCTTCTTGTCTCTCTCCCGTAGAAAATTTAAATCCAATATAATCCAAAGTAATTTAAAGAGATGCTCTAGTGATTGAGAAAACAATCCCTTTTCCTCCAAATCCCTCTCTTCTCTATTTACAACACTTTCTGTACTATTAATCCCCAAATCAACACTTTTGAAGAACACTAGATTTCAATGCTAAAAATGCTATCGATCTCTTTTCTAATTGAATTTATTTAGACAGCAACTTATTCTGTGCAATTAATTTGCAACAATAGACAGAAAAATTATTCAGCACAACACAAAAGAGTTTTTAGCGTTGTAAAATAAAAATTGCATTGTTAATTGAGATTGAGTGAAGGATGCTGAGGACAATGCGCAGGGAATGCCAATAATAGGATGATGTCAACACTAAAATCCGCTTTTAATGACTAATCAACCACACACTGTTAGCGATTTAGAGGACTATGTGAAATGTACACCTATGTAAATATGGACTTGTATCCAGTGTCTTTAGTTTACTTATTTAGAGTTAAATGAGAGCATTAAAATTGAGTGTGGGGATGAGAGAACAGCAGGAGTCTGTTTTTTTTGCTATTATTTGTTTTTCTTATGTGTAACTAGCTGGGTAAATGTGTGAGTATCTGATTGCTGAGAAGATGAGTTCAATTTAATTTGTCAATGGACACAGTTGATTTAAAACAGTCTGTTTCTGAAAACGGATGTGTTTATAATGGGGCTTGATTTGTTATTTGCACAATTGGAATGTCGGCAGCCTGTGGCTTTCTCTTTTTCTTCGACTCCTCCACTGCTGGAGAGATGTTCGAAGATTTATTTCTGCAACACGGACAAGGTAGCAATTCTCCAGCAGTACACAGGTAGAGTATAGTCCTCTCTGCTTCTATGTTCCTTTTTATCCAGCATAATACAATCCCACTCACTTGCTTGTCGTCCTCAGCTTTCCTTTTCTTTACACTTTGGGTTTGCGTAAGTTCTGACGTCGCACGGATCGATCGGAATCAAAAACGCAGCCGTGCTAGTTCATTCACATATGTCGCGAATTTCGCTTCACTTCGCTTTACTTTAAATACAATGTATACTAACATAATGCTCTATATCCTTCTTCAACTTAGATATCTCCTCATAATATCCAGAAGTTTTCCTTTCAATATAACATAAATAGCAATAGCTTGTAATTTTACAGCGTAGCAGCAGAGCTCCAAGGATTACGTGCAAATGAAGTACAGTGCACGCCATTTCTGGCACTGTGCTTCACAGCCCATGAGGAATGATCAACGCTTCAACGACCGACACATCATTAATTCTGTTATTCTATTCTCCTCTATATCCTGTTAGTTCCACTAACACATATCTTAAAGCATAATATAAAATATCTTTCATAAAAGATTAAATTATGTTGTACTTTTTCATTTCTATTGTGATTTTTATGATTTCGCCGATATATTATACAGGCGCGCACGATTATAGTCTGTTAGATTTGCATGGGATTTTTGCACATGTACAAAACTTTTCTCCACAATTCTTACAAGTCAATTGAAAAATACCACCAACAATGGCAGCAATACTGGTAGGGACATGATATTGAACAATTTAAATATCTTAGAACTAGGACTAGGTACTAGATATAGAAAGTCGGAATCCGAAGTCCACTAATTAAATTCCTCATTCACAACTACAACTCATAAAAATGTTACGTAATATCCTTAATGATTCAATTGATGTAACATTTCCTGTTTGACACATATTATCTGCATGGTCCCGACGAGTGAAAAATTTACAGTTAGGCTAGTATGGTAATTGTTCAGAGTGTCGAGTCAAGTCGAGTGTGCCGTATATGCCGCCTGCCGTAAATGCCGCACGATTTTTAATTGTGGCATGTCGTAAATATCGTAAAAGCCGTAAATATATGAATATATGTAAATTATACACTCAATACACCATATTTAAGGCTTTTACGGCATTTATGGCATTTACGGCATGCGGCAACAAAAAATATTTTACGGCATGTTGACTTTATACTCTGGTATGATAATTGTTATTAATCAGGTGTAAAAAAAACCTAATATCTTAATTCTTATACTGGCCAACCCTGTAAATCCGCTTTTCATGGTTATAAATGGTATCTTTTTCTTTCAGGATATAAATATGGATATATCTAACAATTTAAATACAAGTTTGACGGGATTATTCAGATGTGGCTGCTATTCCTCACGTGCGGTAATTCCTGCAGTCTACAAGCTATCTGCAGTTCTTATGCTTATCTGCCACACGGCTAGCGACTGGATTGCCCCTTAAGCTCAGTAATGGCTGGAATTCCACAATGGGTCGTGGCCCAAGAATACTTGCCAACTAAAAGTTGCATTAATATTAAATTTGGTGGAGAAGTCACGGAATGGATGCAGGAGAGCAGAGCACAACATACTAAGCCGTCTCCAAGACCCGATGAACCAATACAAGTCCACTTTCTGTCATTACTGTCAAGTTCGATGCTACACTGCAAATAAATGTCATCGAGCAAATGCTCTATAAACTAAAACCCACCACTAAACAGTAAAAGCTACGAAACAGTAAAATTGACGAAACTGTTAAGGCATGCTGTACTTAACTGTTTTCTACTGCATTTCTAGTGCAACCATTAACATAGTATCGATGATACAGATAATATAGCAAAGCTAAGACGAATATATACTATATATCTTTTATTTTATTCCCTGTATGTATATAGTATGTACATAAAAGAGCATTAATGTCTAATAATAAATGACAGTGGAAATATCTCAATTGAATTAAAGTAGATATACGTACGTAGGTACGAGAAGCATGGAGTTTGGCGACAGAGTGAAATCACTAACTGCAAACTTCCCTTGAAATCTGCTCATGCATTACAATCACTTCACATTGCACACATTTTAATTATAAGGCTTTATCCTCTCTGCGCTGTCTGTCTATTATAATACTCCTCCCTCCCTATAATAATATTAAATGTTTACGAAGAAGATTGTCATTAATGTGCTACTCCCGTGAGGATTCTATTAGGCAACCATTTTTTCAGCATCCTTCATCGATCTACATCTATAAACTGAATCCCACAAACAACTTTTTCTTCCGTATGTATACAGTTATTAGCGAACTGTGTGTATGTATTTATACGATTCATTGCAAGAAATAAGGAAAGCTATCTTTTCTGCCCACCATCATTGCGAGCTTTATTGGGTCACTCAAGGAATTCCAAAAAATATAATTACCTCACATAAGTAATCCCAGAGGATGTGCATGACGTCATGTTTCATGGTCATGATAAAATATTGATAAATTCAAATATAGAACTAGGAAATCGTGGAAATTCGTAACAACACGACGTTGTCACTTAATCCTTTAGTGTAGCCAAAAATTGATGATATATATAAATTGTGCGGCACACGATACAAGGTTATGGTCTACCAACAAAATGCTATGCACTTGTTTTTGAAAAAGCTGTGAAGTAAATGTGGTCAATTAATAAGATGTTGAAGGAAGGAAAGTCTGAAGAAATAAGTGAGTCTTCAAAATAAAATCACAAATACAATTAATCGACAATTGTACAAATAAGTTATAGGAAAAGGAAAGAATAAGTGCTTTACATGGCCGTATTGAGATGGTGGCATACGGGGCAAATGCCCCCTCCCCCCCCCCCCCCCGAAATCCGAGATAAAGAGAAAATTTTTGGAAAAATACACAAAAATTTCCACACTTTGCGCGAATTGAGAAATTTTTCATCAATTTTTGGGCTAAAACCGCAAAATGTTTAGCGGTTTTAGCCCATTCCGCGAATTAGCGCGTTCAAAAACATTGTAATAAAATGTGTTTGGCTTTGCCCCCCCCCCCCTCCGAAACTGAGTTCTAAATACGGCCATATATTTAAAAGCTAATTTTGTGGCATTGTCGATAAGTATGTAGTTCCAAGTGCAACTACTCCACAATTTATGTACATAGAAATCCCATTGACTCTCTTTGTAGAATGATTTATATAAAAGCTGTCGATGAAGTAAGTACTGAAGTATAGTGCAAATAGAACCGTATGTATGTACAGATAGATGCATGATGGATGCTATGAGAGGAAAAAAGAATTGGGATTGACGTACGTACACTTTGTGTGGGCTCAAGTAGATTGTCGATAATAATCTGTCAGACTGTAAACGGATGTTTTTCAATTGGAAGTAGCAGCTAGTGTCGTTTGATGATGATGAACGGAGTACTGACAGGGTTTCAAGTATTCCAGTGACAATGGCAATACTGAATACACATGCTTACTTCACTCAAACTAATCTGCTAATAATACTTTCTGCCGTCACAGGATTTCAATCTAGCTTGGATTGTTCTCAAGTTTAGAATGAGCCTTCTTTGTAGCTCAGATATCTTTCCACGATTCTGTCATATAACGTCCATTTATTATGTAGCGGTACCGCTACATTATGTGAATGCCTTGAAGTTCTGTCTGTGTATGTATATATGTATCTATCTATGTATCTATCTATCTATGTATGTATCTATATCTATGTATGTATTAGAGCTCTCAAATGATAAACCGGAACCAGCACTCAAACCGGAACCGGCGCGGTTTTTCCGGTTCCGGTTCCTAAAT
>JAAAYG020019583.1:0-19164 GCA_009936455.2 Tomocerus minor
TGTTGAACGTCGGGTGGCGTGCCGTCGGGTGTCGGGTGGCGTAGCGTCGGGTGTCGGGTGGCGTAGCGTCGGGTGTCTGGTGGCGTAGCGTCGGGTGTCGGGTGGCATAGCGTCGGGCGTCGGGTGGCGTAGCGTCGGGCGTCGTGTGGCGAAGCGTCGGGTGTCGGGTCTATTCTACGAGCCGTGTTTCTGGTTCAACACTTGCTATACGAGTCGTGCAAATAGCCTTTTGTTGACTAATAATCCGCTAATGAAAGTTCAAGGGCTGCTTTATTTGTGTACTTGCAACTCTTTGAGGAGCACTACTTGTGACTTTTATACAGTACGAACTGAAAATTCTAAAAACTATTTCTCAGGACTAGGTCGCCGCTCATCGGTATTACCTACCTACGTGGCGTGTATAATAACGTAAGGAAACTGACTACACTGATATCGAACAATTATCAATTCTTTGAGTTAACTACTACCACGGCCCGATAATAATTTCGCATAACGGTGATTACTTTATAGGAGTCGCTGAATTAATTTTGGTCAAATCACAGGAACAATTAAAATTGCAAGTATATATAAATTCATCTCCAAACTTTTCTATGAAGGAAACCTGTAATCAGTGGACTGAAATGGAAGACGAAAATGTCATAGTCGAAGATAATCTTTGTAAAAAGTAGATCATTCCATTGTCATTAATAATTTACAGATATGGGTACAAATACTTTAAAACTATAAATACAGTTTTTTCGTTATTTGATATTCAATGTCCGTGTTTCAAATGAATTACAGGTTGGACAATATTTCAGCCGTGCCATCAAATGGAGAGTTTCAGGCATTGCTACAATGCCCAATTTGTTACAATCTTCCTCTGAAAGACATTCCTATTTGTGTAAATGGTCACTCAGTCTGTGGGGATTGCAAAAGTAAGCTGAGAAAATGTCCAATTTGCAAAGCTGAGTTTAGCGACATCCGTTGTGTGGCACTTGAAAATCTGGTGCATGCTACTAGTTTTGATTGTCCATACAAAGATCAGGGTTGTGAAAACACGATCTTAGGAAGACATTTCGGTGTACACTCCAAAAATTGTAAATATAGGTAAATAGTAACTATTTTCTAATATTTTATTGAAACTCTGAATGCCATGTTAAATAATTTGCAGGGACATTTACTGCACTGAAGTCCAAGGGGACAGTTTTTGTCAAGAGCAGCGTATCAGATATACGAACTATGAGTCCCATTTAATTAATGACCATCAAATTGTGACAGCAACTGGCAAAACTACAGAAATTTACAAACTGCTCAATCTACCAGTTACGGGTAAGTATGGCAGTAAAATAGAAAATTCAGAAATTAGGTCAAGGAAAAACCATTTAAATGCAAATGAATTGATTCATTTTTCTGATAAACAGGTTCAATAATAAGATCCGTTCATTTGTATAAACGATTTGGTTATCGTTTTGTGATTAAATGCACTAACACAAAGTCGTGTTTTTACTGGTGGATTTCAAGTTACCCTCCTGTCCCAGAAGGAACGTTTAAAGCGAAATTTTCATTGTGTAATAAAATTGGCTCTAGTGCACGGCCGTCGAAAAAAAGGGTATTTTGAATTAAAACTCAAATGTATCACTAGTCCTTAGCTTCGCTGCAACAATACAGCTCCTATTTATTTTGCAAATTACGAACTTTCTGTCCTTCCTTGAAGCCTGAAAGAAATTGTTGCCTTAAATGGAACTTATATTGAAATTGCGTTGTTTATTCTTTACTTTTCATTGATAATAATTTGTAGAAAATCAGCGCAACTATTCCAGTGGTGGGTGTTCAAGATATAATTAACAGGAAATCGCCAGGAGCGGCTGTCTTCTTAATAGCTGATCTGCTGGAATATTATAAAGTGCGGAAGAACAGTAAATTTTTGAGTTGGATGACGAGGATAAACATACAACGAACGTTTTGATTTAGTCGGATTAAAAATAATCAAGGTTGTCTCAACCTTCTGCATTCACTAATTTCAGTTTTTACTGGCAATTTGATTAAAATGTAAATGCTTTAACTTAATTTTTTCATAGTTTTTTCAAAAACTTTTCACTACAATCATTTTTGATTTGTACCTCACAAATTTTCTTAGATAAGATAGATAACTATAGATAGATAGAAATATAGATAACTCCGATCAAGGTTTGGTCACTGCAAGATCAAGATCAAACTGTTCCGTGCTATTATATGTCCCCTATACTGCTCATCGATTTTGACCAACACTGTCAAGCAAAACAACAGCCTGAGAATTGCGTACAACAATTCCATCCGCTTACTATTCTTCAAACCCAAACACTGCCACATGACTCAAATTTACTTTGACTACAAACTTCCAACAATAATGACTATACTGTCTATACTACAACTCAAAGCTGTCTTTAAGCAGACGTTCCTTGATGTCCAACAATAGCCTTATAACTAACTGTACCAACTTATATTAACAAATCTTCCTCAAATTAGTTCAATAATATTATTTTATCTTAAACCAACTTTGTTTTAACACCCACTATATACAACACTTTTACACATTCATCCTCTTTCCATACAGTTTGTTGTAAGTATGGATCAGAGCTTGTTACACCTACATGTAATCTGCCCAATGGTCTTTGAAATAAAGAATAATAGTAATAATAATAATAAGCTCCAAAAAGAAGTTAATTGCTTCAGCACCGACTAGAGTTCTAGCGTGTACGAGTATAATTTCATTTTTATTCATTGAATGTTATTGACGACCATGTTATAAATATTTTTATAATGCCTTCCATTGTGTAGATAAATTTTTACAATAGTAATAAGTGCATTGTTTTTGTGCGGTTTCTAACTTCGAATAACTGATGCAAATAAACTATGTTTAAATAGTAAAATATTCTGTGGGAGTTGTATTTAATGGTATTGGCTGCATTAGGGCTGGCATTACGCATTTTTTGTTTCTTTCCGAATCCTTGAGGAAAAGACGATTTTGCTTGGTTGTTGCTTTCTGCGAATTTAATTCTTTTTCTGATGAGTGCACCTAGACGCATATGAGACGTGGGAGGACGAGAATATAAAGTAACGAATGCAGGGACACTAGGAGAAGATATTTCTTTGAGAGTCGTAAGGATATTCTTAAATATTCAAATATATGGAGCTAGATATATAGTCGAGCATTATAGCAGTTTAAGGCGTGCTAGCTGCTCAGTTGAGGAATATGTAAAGATAATAGGGAAATGAAAGAATAAAATTCGGAGGATAGAACGAGAGCGGTGGTGTATTGTAAAGAGTGTGTAAAAAGAGGATGCCCGCCTGAGCTCCCGCCTGCCCCATGCACACTGAGGAATAGATTTCATTGCTTGCATCGGATTCCTTTCTTTGCTCGGATGGTAAATGAGAAAAGAGAAGGAAAGTGGAGTTGAGTTCAGCTCAGTCAGTTGAGTTCAGCTGAGTTGAGGACGGTTGGTGATGGTGACGGTGACGGGAGAGAGAAGAGCAGGAGGGGATTCCACTTATTTTAATCTTCTTACAGCCTGTGGGATGCGTCATTCCATGTTTAATCTTGCCTAAGCACAAGGAGAATTATTGGAGGATAACAATGGAACCATATGACACCGTTTTCACGCCCGAATTTATTCATTTCCCTCTAACTTTCTTTCTCTCTCTCTCTCTCTTTTCCTATAGATATAAACTAAATGCACGATGAGTTTCCTTTCCTACCGATTTCCAAGCCTACTACATGTGTACACACGCTAGCTATCCACTCAACTCCGCAATCTCTAATGCCTACATCGAAAAATATCTATTTGAGACATAGGCTGTAGGGAATAGTATAATAATATGGTGTACTAGTGCACATGCACACACACTTAGCGCTCACTGTGGAAAATGCAGAAAGGACGCAGATTTATCTCTGAAAAGCTCAACACTTTGTGCACTTGAAATTGCACATCTCTACGTCGTCCTTACTTAACACTTAGCATCACAATGTCAAAAAAGAGGATTTCGGAGTAGGATCAATGATTATTGGATATAAATAGCCCGTGCTACTGCTCATGGGATTAATAGCAAGGTGGTCGCGTCACTATATCACAACTGCTAACTCCCTGGAGTCCAAATCCAAGACTAGGGACATAAAGAGAAGAGATGCGCTCGTGGTCGTGCATGCATTCGTGTGGTGAGTTGAGTAGACACCGTTAGCGTTGCATTACAATTGGAATTGGTTTCTTGCTCGAGATCATATTGCAATGAAAGGCAGCCAGGGCTGGGTGGCTGGGGTTGAAACAGATCCGAATGAATCGAGGAAAGGAAGACAAGGCCACAAAAAATCTCGACGGCACAAGAAACGGAAAAAGCAAAGGAAGATCTTTTATATTTGTTGAGACAGAGACACAGATCAGGAGATATTTCCTCCCTTCTTTCTCGAATTATATTACTTATAAATAATACTGAAGATATTGCGAAGGCGTAGGTACATACGTAATAATATATCAGTTTGATGATCTACAGTCATACGTAGGTGTCTACTGCTTTTACAAGAGATCTACCTCATACTAAATACCTACATGAAATACTATATATACCTACTCAGTAAGGTATGACATTACGTGATGCATAGCCATCATATAGCAAAAGGGATCAGACACATCTTGCAAGGAGAGTGGTGTATTTATTATGGGCACATAGTCTTAGTAGTTATATAGGTAGCTATGTGCAGAACATCCCATTCTCTAGGTGTAGAAGAATAAATGCGCACTGAACTGCCTGTTAGTTTTATATTGACAAATAATATGAGTAAGGAGAATGGTCCCTACACTACATCTCTGTATTAAATCTCTCTGTATGGATATAATAGTTGGTCTTTATAGAAGTTGCCGTTCCTTCCCTTCCGCTCGCATCCCTTAATGCTCTTTCGTGTGGAAAAACTTATTTATCTCAACAGGCTTCTAGTCATCCCATCCGATCTACCATCACATCACATCCCTTCCATTATAAAACAAGGATTATACAATAGATATTATATGACGGCCATTGAATTACATATCTACAAAGAAATCTCACAGCAAAAGAATCATACGCTCCCATAACAGAGCAGAGAGATATTGATAGATCCACCAACAAGAGTAAATAATACACATCCATCCATACAGAGCGAATGTACTTAGCTTTTGACTTTTGTCCTAGTTCAAATCTCAGTCAGTCTCTTCACGCAATCAGCATGATAATATTATTATCTCCTGACTAGGACGAACAAATCATTATGTAGCATTCGTACTCCTTTCTATTGTTATGGAAAGTGTATGGAAATTCCAGGGATCGTATTATTTTATCGTGGACTAGCAGATATGAATTTATAGCAGAAATTATAAACTTCTTATTTACATTCCGTTCCTTCATTGCATTGTAAAGCAAATAAGAGAGCAGTCATGAATCCCTTCAGAAAACTCATCTGTGCCTCAACTCTCTTGCTGCTATCCATCCGTGCAAAATTTTGTTTGCAGGGCATCACTTGATTAAAAATCCCTGTAAGATGGAATTAAAAATTTTGCCTATAAATTGGCACTATATTCCCTTGTGGATGTGTGCCAGTGGTAGCTAGCGTTATAATTTGTAGTTATCTCAAGTATTTGTCCCTCTTCTTTATCCGGCAATCAATTCAACCCTCTCAGAACAACAGGCGATCCAGATTCTAGTCATCTGTGAAAGTGTCTTGACTGATTGAGTGTGAATCAGAAATTCCACCATGCCATTTGTACACAGTGACAAGGATACAAATAGTGAGTGAGCATAAGAGATAGGAAAGAGGGAATTTGGGGATCTTCTTCTCTTGACTCCATCTCCTTGTATCAAGTGGCTGCGAATATAATATGTGCAACTATGTACATTATTAGGCTAATATGAACTAAATAAAGTCAGTGTGTCTCCACAACTACAAATGGCTCTCATGCCTCATCTTTGACTATAATAATAAAGCATAAATATATGTGGAGGTCCTTGGGGATCTCCGACAGATCATATAAGATCGACAGAGAGACTAAATTCCTTGGGCTTAGTCTCATCTCATCTATTATAGGATGGTGATAAGTGTATATAGTTGGGAACAATGCTCCTTAGACAGATATATCTGCGGATGAGTCGAGGAGACGCAAGAAGAAGGGAAAAGAAAAGTCAAAGTCAGGAAAGGCGACTCTCTGTCCAATTCCAACAAATCCCTCTTCACTTAATCATTCTTCCGCTGTTGCTCTGCCATCCTTTTCTTCCTCATCGTCCTCAGCTCGACTCGAATGACTTGACTTGCTCTCTCTCTCTCCGTCATTTTCCCATTCCTCCACACAACACAACCGAAAGGAACAAAGTTTCACTAGCTTACTTATTTCTCTTGTCTCTCTTTCACTCACTCTTCCCAATCGCCAAATCTACAGCAGCCAGTAACCTGCCTCCTTCCTTCTTCTCCTTCTTCATTTCTAGCATATATGACAACTAACTGGCGATAAGACAACCCGAGGTCCTTATACTGCCATGATACTGTATCTTAACTACAGACAGACGACTTCTCTCCCATTTTTTCCTAACTGTCCGCCAATTGTGAGAAATCTTGTTAGAAGCTCTTATCGTTAGTCCTATTATTGGCTCACGCTAACTAATGTCCGACTCAGCCTCGCCATACCATCTATATATAATAAGATACCTACTCACCTATATCACACACAACACTCCAGTCATATGGGTGCCTACTTAATTCAATTAAAGAGAAACAGAGGCAATGCAATATACACATAAATATCTACGCTACATTACACTACATACAATATGCTACTGATACTCACAAAGTGCTATGTGTCCTTATGAATCTAATTTTAGGTAACTTTATAAGTGTCGGTAGATATTTCACCAGTTGTAGTAACCACCACTCATATCTCTAATGTTTCCAAACAAAAATTTCTACCACTCAATATTATGTAGGGTCCTGTTAATCACTTAATATTACAATATTGCAATTTAATAATTATTTTCACGTGATTTTTTGTTTACGAAGCAACCTAGTGACGGATATAAATTTGGATATTACCAAATTTATTTGTTTTAAATGTGACACAAAATATACACTAATTGCCAGTTTTTTACTTAAATTTTGATCTACTTTTTTATGTATACGTGTGAAGAAAAAATTGCTTCCAATTATTTGGATACAAAAAGTTCTTAAATCCGATGGGGAGATGAAGGGGACAGGAATAAAAAAGGTACAAGAATTTGTTTACAGGGAGACAAAGAGCAGAAGTGGTTTGAGGCAAGGTGGGTGGGTCGGTAGTTAGGGCATCTGAAAAGGAGGGTTAAGTTTCAGTTAAGTAGAAAATGGTTATTCGCAAAGAAAGTGAAAGATAGCCTTTCTTGCGTGACGTCACAATTCGTTTTTCTTTTGCTCCCCTTCTACATCTCATTCGATTCGTTTTTCTCATCTTTCCGCTTCACTATGCTCATCTCATCTTTCAAAGACATCAACCTGTAATTGCAAATCACCCTCGGCTTAGCTGCACCAGAATCAGCATTCCCCTAATAAAAAGTTGCATGTTGTGTAGATACTGATACAAGGTATCTTGTCTAAAGTCAAAAGAAGACTCTCTCTCTCTCTCTGCGAATGCAGTGCAGTGCACTGTAGTTGAACGCGGGGAAAACTGTATTGAGCCATACGCAAAGCATCTAAGAATGTAACATTTCGGTGGGTTGTTGCAGAAAATGTGTACTCATCTAGCTCATAGTTTAGAAATGCGATAAATTCATGGCTGTGTACATAGCGGAGGATTTTAGGTTGATAAGATGCGTTGAGATATCATCGGAGATATTAAGACTCAAGAAAAGCTAGAGTTTTGCTCTGGAGAAAACTAGACAGGAGAGTAGTCCCTGCTGCATCTCCTCTCTAAAGAAACCTATAGCCTTGCATATAGCTACAGCTCTGTAGATTATGTAATACGAACGGAGTTAGTTTAGAGCAGAGCTTAGCCAAGATTTGGCGCGAGATGTACATCACACACTCCTACTCACTAAACTAGTGCATATATTTTTTATAAGAAGCCATAGATATAGTATATAAGGACTCCTGACAATCGTAGGCGTAGATTTGAAGAGCTACCTATATCTATATATCTATATAATGGCGATAGGTATGTGTGTGTGTGTGTGTGTGTGTGTGTACATATACTTAGTTATCTTATGTAATTTGTAGGTAGTAGTAGTGGGATGTGTTGGCTGCGTGTAAAAGTAGGGTGCATTACCACAGAGAAATAGAGAGTGTAATAGGACAAGATGGAAAGTAGAGTGTACACAGAGCAGACAGTAATAAGAGTCAAGTCAACTGATGGAGATACAGTGGAGCTTCATTTCTTTCTCTCCTTATCTTCCTCGGCTGTGTACATACATAATATTATGTATAAAGCTCTGCCCTTCTAGCTAGGCTCTTCCGACGAACAGAGAGAGAGAGAGAGAGAGAGAGAGAGAGAGAGAGAGGGAAAAGAGTGGCTGGCTGCAGTTGACTTGGCTAATATATAAAGATATTAGAAACATTAGTTGGCTTTACCCTAGTGGCCTGACCGAGCTATTGCTCGTGCCTCATCTTGACATTAGCTTGTTAGTATGACAAGATATGTTAGCATTAGGAAATGAGATGGCAACAGTGCGAGTGAGGCTAGGCCAGTAGGTAGACAGATAAAATGAGATGAGTCAAGTCAAGTCGTCTCAGCAAGAGAAACATCCTCCCTTCAACATCCATGACAAGAGATAGACAAGCAAGAATAAAACAGAGTGTATCCAATCAGCTGATGGCCAGACTCTCTCTCTCTCTTACTTTCTCTCTGCCTTCCCTCCACTTTCCCTTTGACTCGCACACACAGGCGGACATCATCTATCTTATCATTATAATATCTTACAAAGTACACTATTCCCATGGACGCTCCCTTTATGGGCTTCACACTCAAATCTCAATGTATGTGAGTGCAGATAAATACGGAGAGAGACTACTACAAAGTAGAGCACATCACCTCCTCCTCCTCCTCTTGCTCTATTGACAGAATTGAAATGAACAACTTGAATCTATATACATAGACAGGGACTTGTTCATCTTGACTTGAGTAAATAGACAAACACAAGATAAAAATGATGCTACAGCAGACGGGACAGGATCAGCACATATTATTTTCATGCCGAGCCTCTCTTAGACTTTCACTCAGTCCAGTTGGCTCCATTCCGCCTGATAACGGAGCTAAACGACCACCACGAACCTACTCCAAATGCACACTCATCAGATGAACTACCCTTAAAGCCATATTTACTTAATACATCCTTGCAATAGCCATACACTTTTATATCAGTCAATGCATCATGGGAAATTCTACTAGACACAAGCCACTATTACGAATATATCAACAAAAGGCGCTCAAGTCTATTAGTAGAAGGAGAGATACACGAGTTAAGCTCACTGACTAATTTCTGCTTTCCCTTTGAGCAGTGTGAAATCATGTAAAAATTTATTGAAATAAAATATATAGTTATGGGATTTTCTATGGGATGAAAGGATCAGGTACACTATGTATATAATGTCGATATACAGATGATTTAACTACACATAATATAGAGTAACTTAATAATAATTTATCTATTAGGCTGCGTTTGCGTTTGTCGGTGGCTTTTTGCATGGACAGATATATGTATAGATACAAAAAGAGTTATTATAGCAGGGAAATAAAAATATTTTGAAATATTTTGGTGAAGATAGGGAAGCTGCGGCTGTGGTTAGGAGGAGAAGGAGGATTTGTGATGAAGATGAAATATAAAGGTACATATATGATGAGGATTTATTTAGTTTATGTTTGAGTTGGACTATAGGTGGAGAAGTAAAAAATGTATTAAGCTGTGCATAATAGATATTAGTGTGGGCTTCATTCCGGGATTGTTTCACATTAGACGTGTACAGATATGCGTATTGATCTAAGCATCGATCGTGCCAAACTAGAAGATGGCTTAAGGAGAGAGTATTGAAACGTGATCGCACACATGTTGCTCGGATTTGCTTCACTACAACTTGTGCGGTTTTGTCTTCATTTTTCATCGAGTGTTTCTGAGCTGAGCTTGAGCTGTAACTAAGACTTTGGGCTGCGACAGCAACTCGTCTCACCACACAAACCCCACTCTCCTATGCACTACTCTGATCATAATTGCCCATGTACTCTGCTCTGGCTCACCCATCACCAGAGTGTATTAGCCCATGGACTTACTTTGCACCCTGCCTCATTCCACTCACTCCACGCCTATCTCTGGCGTCTCTTTCTCACTAGAATTCTCGTAGGTTTCACTCAGATACCAGATTCATTTCAATCGCCACTACTTACGGCCTTAGCCCATTATTTTTGCACTATCACTAACTTTATCTTAAGATTTCTGTGGGAATTAAAGAGCTTAAGCCTACTTTTTACCTAAATTTTGCAGCTCTTGAAAATCGTGAATGTATATTTGTAATCTTTTGATGCGTAAGAACATCGATTATAATGTAGTGAAATGATTAAGTAATATTTTTTAGTATCTAGATAGATAGATAGATTTTAGATAGCGCTTGAAGGGCCATAAAAAGAAAGTTGAGTATTGAGAGGGAAAGTTTGGGCTTGAAGAAAGATCCCTGCTTTATAGGTAGGCAATGCGTAGAGAGTGAGTGATGTAGCGAGTTACCTACGCGGATATCTTGGGATCACATTATAGTTAGGAATAGGCAGTCTGTCTCCATTTTAATGTATTACTAAGAAGTTGATATATTGGAATGAAATTGGATTGAAATAGTAGGAGGAATAAAGTTGAGTAGTGAACAGAGCGTTCGTCGACAGACTGAGACAGGACAAGATAAGCCGGAGCTAAACTAAATTATCTGAACGTAAAACGAAGGGAATGCGTATCCGCTATTGTAGAATTTCCTAGTCGATGCATTTAGCTAATATAATGTTGGGGAGCTGTAATATAGCTGTTACATTAAGCAGAAAAATAGATGAAATAGTTCTGGATGTGTCCCAAGGAAGGCGAAGAGCCACGCTATCTCTATCTGCCCATGTATCTATCTCCTCGACTTGTGTACACAAACAATAAATGGAATCAGACGTGAGTCCTGTCCTGTGAATCGGGTGCTTTATATAATAAATAGCTGGTTATATCTCTTATCCGGCCTATGTGGCTCGGAAACAAAATGGAATGAGCACGATCATACGTAATCTATCAAGGTGTAAGTATGTTAGGTAACCAGGAGGAAAACAACTGGGCTCTGACTTACAGTGTATTATGATATAGGCACTTAGGCCTTATTTATCTGCTGATACAGATATGTCACTATAAATTCTGCCTACTAGCTACACGGGCTACAAATAATAACTGCGCCGAGAGAGCATAACCGATATAAATAAATATGTATCCCTACTTGTGAGTTCTAAGCCAAAACGTAGGGATTCACTTTGTTTGTACGTGGTTCCGTCCTACTCTGCTGGACGAGCACTAATACTATTTAGATGTCTGTAGGACAAAGTACAATTCTATCGCAGGAGCATTGAAATGGGCTTTACAATAGTTGTGCCAAATAGTACGGAGGCAAAGCAAGGGGTTCTAGCGCAGATATTTAGGTAGGTAGCTACTTATCTTTGCCTACTGTCAGAAGATGAGACTAACAAGTACATAAGTAGCCACCTATAGGTAGCTACGGGATGCCTATGCATGATATTCATAGAACTCTTCTTGGGAAAGAAGAGAAAGAAGTCAGGATAATATGGGAGGCCTAGGCACTGCTATCTCCAGCGGAGTAGGAGGAGGAGGGTAGAGTGATATTATGGAAAGTTGTGTCTGTCTGTGCAGACTGGGATGTTATGATACCTATTGTAGCAAATGGAATATGAGAATTCCTCCTTGCACTTTGTACATAGTTCTCCGGTACTTACAGACATGAGTGGAGAAGTGCAGAGCACAGAGGAATAGCTGATACCTCATGTTTGTATCTACTTGGGTGAAATAAAATTTATGGTCAGGTCGTTACACAGATCCTATCAGCTTAGATTGCTGAGTGCGCGTATATTTAGAATGCGCGACAGTATGAGGAACTGCAGATAAACATCCCAGAAAACCCGAGGAAACCAACCGAACTAAACCATAGGCTTTTTCCTACTCTTTTCTGGTTACTCTCACTGTGACTTGCTTTCAATGAATGCCTCTTCGATGCTACAGATATCTTATGTCCTGTCCTGCCTCCCTGCCCTCCTGCATCCATCCTCCCACCATTATCCATTACACAAATGTCTACATACAAAACCTCATCTCCTCTCTCCACTCGATAGCTACAGCAAAAAATAAATGTCCAGGTAGTGTAAGGACAATGATACTCACACAGTCAATCCCATAAATGTATTATCTCTTTACTGTGGCAGGGAAATTATTTTTATTAGATAGCGTATAATTTGAGAAATCCTCTAATAACGACTCCCTCCAATCCTTACCTGTATAGTAGATATATAAGGATGCAGATAAAATATCTGTATGGAATCCAATGTTTAGTAGCTTTCTTTTCAAAATGACGATTGTTCACTTGGATATTATTGTTATTGACTACGAAGCATTCATTATAATCGATATATACTTTCAAACTGGAGTATTACGTGCAGAAATGAAAAGAGGCAGAGATAGAAATTAAAAACTTTTGAGTGCATTAGATATTCATTGGAATTTTTTGCTAGGGTGGACACTAAAATAATCTTGTTGCATTTTTATTGTTAGCTAACAAAATCAACAGAGTGGCCATTAAATGAAGGGAGGACACATAGGCACAGATAGCAAGATAGCTTTGATGGAAATATATTAATTGAGAGTAAGTAAATTGGAAGATGGGAAATATAAGGGACGTAGTAAAATAGAATAAGTTGTAAGGGGAGGATGTATTTATTTGATGTGTGTAGATATGGGGAGATATGACGAGTGATGTGTTTGGTTATAGCGAGCTTGGATTTTGTTTGTAGTAGAGACAGACGGTTGGATTATGAGTCGACGAGTCTCGGAGAATGTATGGAGCTAATAGAAAGGAGGAGACGGAGTAGACAAGTTATAGTGTCCCCCTTGAAGTTGTTCATGTCGTAGGTAGTAGGTAGTCGTTTCATCTCATCACATCAGATCGGCTGTGGCAATTCCGCATAAAAGTTGACTGGATTCGGTTTGCCTGTCTTTGGCCTGACTCTTTGGTTTCTCATGCATGACATTAACTATTAGAGTAAAAGAATAGAAAAATCAGAGAAGGAGAGCAGAGATAGTTTTCTCCTTCCCTCACTTACTCACTCACTCACTCACCAGTGAAATCAGTATAAAATCAGACGGAGCATAGGATAACATTGCAAAACAACACAAACATCACATCCTCTCCATGTTTATTGAAAGTGGGGCACCGCTTGTCTCTGAACGAAAGTCGGAGAGATGTGGAGGGAGTCAAGTCAAGAAAAGAATTCAATCCACCAGGAGAGGACCAAGATAGCAACTATTGCTAAACTAAGAAAGTCAAATTCAAGCTGACTTGGTTAGAGTTGGAGTCATGGCAAGGCAAGCAAAACTAGAGTCCTACATGAGAGACTTTCTCCTTCTTGGACTTATGTACCTACATCCTATAGAAATAATATATCTATCTATCTAGATATAACAACGTCTTATATATATGGTGAGTATTAGTAGGAGCTCCGTTTTGCTTCACCAGCTTTCTCCATGCATATCCATATATGACTATTGTGCTTTGTTGCCTCTTTCTTCGCTTTCTCATCGAAAACTAAGAAAAGAAAGGCGGAGATACTAAAGTCAAACTTGTTATGTCATACAGGGCCCGCTTTCTCCTGTTCAATACATTCAGCCAAACATCTCACTGTTAAAGCAATACAATGCCAGACTCCCAACTCCTACACTAGTAATATCTACCTTTCGCCCTTTAATATTAGAATAAAAGCCAAGGATTACATACACAAACTCACAGAACCTTCCATGTACAACTTGTACCTAGTAGTTTTTCTGTGTTCATTGCAAAAGTATATAGCTAGGTAGTCATGTCTGCATCTCTCTGTCAATATGTGGAGCAACCACACTTGAACATTCCCGATAGGAACCATGTTTGTTAAGTATAGAAGGGAAAGTAGACATAATATCTGTAAACTTGTTCCAAAGAAAGTCCAACCAAACTTTTATGCTCTTAAGAGAAAATAGTTTTTCGCAGTTTTAAAGAATAAATTTTTAATGTTCAAAGAGTTCTAATGTAATCGCAATCTTGCTCGTATTATAAAGTAGGCATTACCCTATATCCACTGCCAATGTCCTAGACACACACCTAAATGGAAGAATCTATATAAGCAGAAGATGCTCAAATCTATAATACATCTACTAGTGAAATGATTGGAAAGAGACGACCCTGTAGACGCCTAACATTCGTCGGCACAAAGACAACTTTCTATTTCTTCAAGTCTTGATTTCTTCTTGACTCTTTCTTTCCATAGTTCACTTTATTTGTCAGTTTAGCCTTCTTTGCCTTCCTTTCACGGCTGGTGTCTTTGAGTTGTCTTGTCTAAGTTTTCTTTCCTCCACTTTGCCTGACATGCAATGTTTCCTTTATTTTGAGCTTGAGAGAGAGAGAAAGAGATTGCAACAGATATTGTACATTGATGTCCTAAATATGTGCATGTACTCGTCCACAATATCTATTTCAAATCATCTAGCTACTATGGGCGCCCCCAAACTTCCTTGGTTTATCCTTGCAAAGGACAACATGACCTCTTAGTGCAGATCTCCATGCGTTAATGTTTTTTACAAGGGACGTCCCACACCTCACTCCCCACCCCACCAGCCTCGGTCTGTCTGGCTTCTCCCTGCTTCAATTGCACTGTACATTACTCATATTTTTATTTTGCCACAAAAGATCACAACACAACGTTATTGGGCAGATCACAAGAGATTCTTAGTTACTCTTCCAAACTATTAACCATTCAGTGAATGCAATTACGAGTTCTCCTAGTCAGCGAAGCGCAGCGTTTAGTCTTCTTTGTTTGGTACTTAATCAGATTCCAGCTCGTCCTCTTTTACATGGGACAGAAAGTAGAAATTTCGATAACTAAACCACTAATTGCCCCAATGAGTTGATTTATTTTTATTTATACTAATGTAATCTACAATTTGAGTCAAAATGTATTTGAATATTTTGCAAAATAGGCACGTAGTTATTGTCCAGTTCCTATTATATTGGTGGTGATTCAAGTCCATTGTTCGTCTTTACAAGAGTAAATTACAGGCACCCATATTATTAATATATGTTATATTCTCTCTTCATTCTTATCCTCTTCATAACTCTTCAGACACAAGAACGGAATAAAGATACTATAAACTATTATTTCTGCTTATTGTTCCGAGAAAGCTGACTCAGCAAAACTAATCTAACTGGTTAATGAAACTGTTTTGAAAAGTCTTGTATCAATGTCATTCTATTGTCTTATCTTCAAAAATTAAGAGTAGCATCTACTCTATTGACGCATCTTAAAGCTATTTACAAAATATCGCAGTGCAAAAAACCTAAGTTGCTCCATAAATTAGAAGAAAGGTGTTACTAGCAACTGTTGAGCATTATTTTATGTGTTGCACAAGTGTATTGCGCATAGGTACTAAGAAACTCTATTTAGATATAAACATTAGTGTTCCAAAAAGTTTATTACAAAAGGGTTTAATGAAAATTTTTTCCTTTTGTCTCATTTTTATAGAAATCACAAACAGATTAAGATAAATTTTTAAAGTTTATGACAGAAGCCCAAAAGTACATAGGTTTAATTTGAAAGTTGAACACATCCTTTTGAATGAGCGTTCAAAATACCCCAAAATAAGCTACTTTTTGGGGTCCAATTGATAATACAATTAGCACAGTATCGAGTGTGCCGTATATGCCTGCTGTTTATTGTCGTCAATGCCGGCCGATTTTTAAATGAGACTTGCCGTAAATGCACTAAAAGCCGTAAAAATATATGTATGTATGTAAATTATAGATACATATATAATTTACATATATTTTCGGCAGTTACGGCTTTTGCGGAATTTATGCCATGCGGAAACAAAAAATATTTTACGGTGGGTAGATTTTATACTCTGACAATCAGGTTTTAAGGAGACCCACGAATTGAAACACCGTTACAGAGGAATCTTGCTACCACTACTTTTTCGAAGTACATCTAATAAGCAATTTATTTTGCGGGATAAATGTATCCAAATGTAAATGGTAAGGTCTATTTCCGTCATTCGTTGGAATTTCCAGTCCAGTGTACCAACAGTGTTCACTGAATAGAGTATTAATGTCTTTTATTAAGGAGTACTTGACAAGATTCTAAAGAGACTTTATACTTTGCGACAAGAAATTTAAAATTTTCTCATAAGAATCTGTCGCCTTGCCGCAGTGGCTTTGGGTTTAATTTAAAATGCAAAATTTTCCAGCCCAAATTCCGACAGTTTGAGAAAATGTATAAAGTTGACAAAAATTTCAAAAAAAAGCGGAAAAAATCTCTAGGGTGCATGTTTGTGGCTAACGAAACTTTGTCTTTTTAAATAAGCAATAAAAATCGAAATACATTTTTTTAATGCGTCCCCCCCCACTCCTAAAAACTCCAAATTTTTCTTACACAGAATTTTATTTTTGAAAGTGTTGGAAACATGTGCCCTCGGAACTTATGAACATATTTCAAAAATGTTTATTTGATTGTTCTACGTTAAGTCGTTCTCCTTGAATCAGGACTGGAAAATATGTCAACAGCTCCTTAATAACATTTTGTTTGCTCACACTCCCAGTCACAAAAACAATATTTTGTTATGTTATATTTACAGTTAGTCTTACATTGTTACGAATTATTTTGTTCAAGTATTTTACGTGGTAGCTATGACTGCTGCTGCACTACTGAAATAATCCTTGGGGAACGCCTGAGAATAAAGTCAGTTAGCGAAAGCGAATATTTTCTTAAAGTTCTTGATGTCCAGTAAAATAAAATAATGTCTTTGAGTAAGTTTACCACACAATACGTACGTATTAATGGCCTATAGTGTCTCTCAATTTTGTCAAAGGGTGTATCAAGGGAAGAGAATCTTCTGTGTAATTTAATAGTTTGTGTTAAATCAGGCATGTTAAATTAGGATGATTTCTTGTGAGTCTGGTTGGAAAAGATGTGTTTGAGAGTGAAATGGAGTATGGCAGTCAGTTGAGATCATTAGTTAAAAGACAGTTACTTAGCTAAGTACGTATATGGCTAGTGAGTAGATTAAAAGTTTGAGTGTAGGAGGGTAAAAGTCATAGTTCTTGCTGGAAGATCCAATTTTGAAGACAGTGGATGGTTTGGCCGATGGTGGTATGGCAGTTACTGGGAGAGTGGAATGAGACGGAGGAGCTGGGAGAATGGGCATCACATCAATGAGGGAAGGGCAGAGATCAGATGCTTTTTATAATTGGGCGAATAATTACAGCAGGGAGTGATGGGGGAAAGAAATAATTCTGGAAAGTCGTCGTTGCCCAGCTTCCGAACTACAGAATTCTCTCTCCATTATTGCTAATAGTACAATAAAACTTTGTTTCACTCCATTACACTCTGATTCGCTTCACTGCTCTGCATATTACCGATCAAAATGCCCGATGTTCGTTTGCTCCCGATTCTATTTCATTATTTGCCAGAGACAAGGACGAGACGTCGACTTATGCTTACTTATAAAACAGATACGTTACATTTATATTCCGCTGCATCAAGTTTTCTCTCTCTCTCTTTCTCTCTCTACAAATATCCATTTTCCTCCTCGACTCTGCTCTAGTTCCAACCAACTATGTATGTGCAGACTTATTAATTCCTTTCAGCTGTAAACAGAGCCAAGCAAAGCAAAGGATATTAGAATCCACTGAAGGTACACTCTACTTACATATTAGTTTCAAACAGAAGCACACATCCGCTCATTCTCCTACAAAATCCCTCAGCAAAATTTCCAAGCAATTTTAGTGTCTGTGTGCTAGTCGGAGAGAGTGGATTTGGGGTATCCACCCGTTCCGAGTCACAGAATCCAAATATTATAGCTATCCACTAGCGTAGACACACATTCATAAGAAAAGTAGTGTGTTTGTTTGAAGGCATCAATATTCTACAGTACACTAACCGCGATTCGATTCCAATGTTTTTCTTCTGTACACACACATACAATATACATAGCTAAGCGTACATTATGAGTATTTGTCCCTGGCCAGAGGCAATTTGCAATGCTAAGCGACAACCAGACTTCTTTCTACCTTCGCCAACTCCGTTCTCCCGGCACCCATCATCCCAACAACTTTTTACTACTTAGACCTTCTCCTTTATTTTCCTTATTCAAATCAAAAGTTGAGCCTTTTTCATGTCATCCATCCAGTCCTTCCCATTCAAACAGCCCAGCCTACATAAACACGTCCACCCAACCGAATCAAATGCGAATATCGAAGAATTAGCTCTCTTCACTTTTTTGCAATTCCTGGTTACATACCCACTTTCACCTGCACTACTCTCGTAATATCCACTCAAGTACGCAGCTCTAAGTTAACTCCTTCCTTCCTAAGTACTTAAGGTTACACGTAAAAACTAACGGCAAGCCGTAACAGAAAGCTCGCCCTAGTGAAGGCTACCGTGTACACAGCTTTATGGGAAATTTTACACACATTGGGAAATGGCATAATCCCTGACAATATCGGTTGCAAATGACTCCAATAAGTATAATCATTAAAGGTAAAATAAAAAGCAGAATTGCAGAAGCAAACAAATAGTAGAAGCGGTATCAATATTTTTATACTACCTATCAAACAAATGTTAGAAGCACAATAGGTATTTTGATGTAACTTTTTGTACGTTGACTATTAAAATGAACACAAAGTGAGCGCGCGTAATATTTTCAGGCAGTTCTTAATATTTTGACGCAGTTTCTGATATTTTATAGCAGTTACTAATATTTTAGAGTATTTTTTAATATTTTAGAGCATTTTGTAATCTTTTATAGCTTTTTCTAATATTTTAGAGCATTTTCTAACATTTTATAGCAGTTTCTGATATTTTATAGCAGTTTCTGATATTTTATAGCAGTTTCCGATATTTTATAGCAGTTTCT
>JAAAYG020019594.1:0-19156 GCA_009936455.2 Tomocerus minor
GCACCTCAGAGGGCGTCGGCGAAGCCGACCCCCGATGAGTGCACGGAACCTTAGACAAGAATTATAATTATGTGAGCCCTACACTCCGTGTGCAATAAAATGAGTTCATAACGGGCGACGCGGAGTGGGCGTGAAACATAATTAAACTTAACTATACTAAATCCCTTAATATCAAAGACATGTTATTAAGTGTTGACTTGAAAATGGAAAAGTAAGTTCTAAAGTTTCAAATTAAACTTTCTGGCTTTCAACTGTATTATATAAAATATTCTTGGGAGTTTTTCTGCATTTATTAGAACGATAACTGAAAATGGTATACTGAAATTAGTATCATGTAAAATAACAATAAACCATTTTAAGCCTAGATAACTTTCATAAAAATTAAATAATGAATTTTTAAAATTGAAGTTTTACGGTGCTACACTCGGAGTTTTTCAAAGCCATCATAAACATTGCAAGAAGAAAATAAGAGCCTTGTAATCTTCTTCATTAAGGACTTACTTTTTTGTTTCTGGATATCATTGTCGTCTTCCTCGTCTTCACTGAATTCCAGTAACACAACAGCCACCTCGACGGGACTCTTACATTTGTCGATTTGTGCTATTATACTTATTTCATCACTGCTCCCTTTTTCATGCTCAATTGCACTGGTTTTATTTTTAGTTTTGAAGTCCGCACGAGCTTTAATAAATCAAAATATTGAATTAAAGGATGAACAATTTAGCAAATGAATTAAGCAGTGATTATTTAGACTTCTAAAAATAGTTATAGTGAGAGGAATTTTATTTAGGTAGAAAAATCGTGACCAGCGCAAAATATCTAGTGATAAAATATATTATTAAAAAAATTATAAACAGCATTATAAAAAAGATTGAATTACCTTTTCTTTTGATTCCATCCCATTTTTCTTCCTCAATTTTACTCAAGAAATAATCTTCGAAGCAAATATTCCACTTTAGTCTCATCCAGTACAAATTTTGTTTGACTACCTGTTAATGTTCCAAGAAGAATTAGGTTTACGAATTTTAAGCTGTACAAAATTTGCGACAGAATGACAAAATACTTGATTAACATGCTTCGAAGCAACTATTGCCTTCAACTTTAATATAAAGGCATCAGTTGCAAAGGCATTCATGAAAGGCCTTCTTATTTTGGGCACGTTTTTATAAGACGACCGAGTGGCTTCTGCATACACAATAATGTGCACTAAAACTATTGTTTTCAAGAGCCTAAGAAATGCCTCCTCAGTCTCGGCTTTCCTTGTATCCTAGAAACAAAATATAATATAAGTTATAATATAAGAAATAAACACCTTAAAAATATTATAGGTAGATAACTAATGTCATAGTTAATTATATTCACGACAATAGAAGATAAGCCGACTACAGGAGCCTAACCCGTAATATTAAAAAAAGTCCTAAAAACAATTTTAGTAAAGCGATCGCCTTGATGGTGTACGCACACGCGTACTTTAATGTTGATTAAGGATACATTTTATTTTCAGAAAAATACAATTGCATGAAACCGCATTATTTCAAATGGGGTCGTTCAAATCCTTTTAAAGCGATTTAATATCAACCCGTTACAATATTTTTTTTAATTTGCTGACCTGTATTGGAGAACCTTCCGACGAGCATCCAATTTTTATATTTATTTTTTATAACCAATTTAATATCTAACCTAGCATTACAATTAAAAAAATCCTCCTAATAGAGTTATAAATTCTAAAAATACACATACCATTCGCGTTTTCATTATTATTTTAGCTATCACCGAAGTTTTGTTTTTGCCGAAAATATTTTCAACAAAAAAGGCTTCTTTGGCTATTTCAATATATTCGTCTGTTTCAGCTAATGGATCTAAAACATCGATTGCTTCTTTTATTTTGTTGGGACTGAATTCAATTTTCTTATTGTACAATGAAACTACGTGTTCTTTCTCCGATGGCTTTTTGACGGAATATTTGTCTGTAAATCTTTTCTTATCTGATTCATTTATAGGAAATTGAGCAATCCAGTCATCGTTAAGCAACCCAGCTAGAAAGATAAATTATATTACAATTATTATGCTTTGATTTTGGATTGCAGGACTTAAAATAACAATTACACACAACTGTTACTAAATTATGTACACTTAAATTATTTTAACATACGCCATTTAATTTATACAGATTTCAATGCCTCACTAGCAAATTACCAAAGGTTTCATGGAAAATTATCAGTTTATCTTGCATTGTCGTTGCTGAACTCCGATCATTTAGTAAATCTTGTATCTTTTTGTACGACGAAGCTGCTAAATTAAATAATTGAATTTATGCCTGGACACAGTATACAATAAATATGGGATAAATGAAAATTCTTATAACAAAGTGACATTTGTATTATTGACCTTATATTATTATTAGTAAAAGGCATACAAAATAGAATTTTAAACTTTCTAAGTAATTTTTTTGATTTACCATTTTACTATGTAATACAAATGACACTCATCATTAAGGTTATATATTTATTTTTATAATACAATAAATGTGAGAATTGGAAAAAAGTACCTAGTACTTCATTAACAAAGTTATAAAAGAAAAAATAATATGGGCTCTCCGAACCTGACAAGTTTATTTTGAATTTTTACCGTTAGTGATTCGGCCCCAAATTGAATCACGATCGATTTCCCTTAAAACTTTTCTTGAAAAAAAACTCGTCCATTTTTGTCTTAAAGAGTAAAGTTGTTTCCCTTGGTCAACATCACCCGTCTATAAGTCATTGACAAGTAAAAGTTATTTTTACGCTAGCAATATGCTAAGGAAAGTAAAGCACATTTCTAAAATGAAGTAAATACCTCATTGACAATTTTTCTAAAAATTTCAGTTTCGCTATTTGCAAGGCCGCTTTCGAATGCTTTGCAAAAAGGTCGTTGACCCTTTGTTTCAAATTCATCAGTAGTTTCCACTTTCATAATCAAATGCATTAGGCACAGCAGGGTCATCCTTTCAATAAACTTTAATTTTGAATCCATCTTTTAGGTAAAAAGTAATTAGTCTTGATCAGTCAGAGATTTACACTCAAATTTCAATTGTGCATAACATCTATACGTTTTTAAATGATATAAAAAACATCTAGATTGTCTCAATACACAGTTAATGATTTAATTAATTATAATAATTACCAATCTGTTACAAAGAACTGTGTTGATGGAGTCAACTCCGACCTGTGGTAAAGTTTGTTCAATAATTATTGCATATTTCGCGTCTAATAGCAACTGCTGGTTTTTATCGAGTCCCACCAAGCGTCCCAAGTTATCAACAACTTTATTAAATAAATTTTTGATAACAACGCCATCCATGTCCTTCTTCAGTTGTTGACGGAAATAAATCTTCTCCGGCTGCTGTATCAGAAATCTCTGTCTTTTCTGAGATTTTTTAAGCAGACTGTAAAATGGCCCCTTATCTCTTAAACCTGGAACAAAAGAGATGAATTGTTCAATGACGCTAATAAGTTTCAATTATTCGAATTATAATTTTGCTTAATATTTCGTGTTGCATTATATTATAGTCATTTCTTACTAGGATCCATTAACGTGTTTGACTCGTTTTAGCTTTCAATAGTAATCATGAAAAATGTACAAACTACCTCATTTCTGGTGAACAGTTTAGTACTTAATGATCATTGTTTTGATAAAATTTAACATAGATTTAAAAGGGTACAATTTTATCAATAATGAAGTACTTATAGGCCAGAAACACCAATCAATGACATCAGCCCAGAAATGCACCAGTAGTGCCTGATGTCACGCAGCTATTTCTACCCAGTCAATGCTCTACCCACTTTGGTTCGCCCAGCCATAGCCAGAATTTGGACAAATTCTTTTTAATTGTAGTTATATAAATGTAAGCTTGTTCTTTTTTTCAAATAACATTATATATGATATGATAGATGATAAATATGATATATCATCGGAAAAAATATTAAGTGCTTCGTTATGTTTGTCAAAATTTATGGATTCAGGATGACGAGTCTTTACTAGCAATTTCAGGCACAGGTACATTTCTTGCATATGACTGGTGGTATTCAAGGCCGGACCCAGGGGGGGCTGAAGCCCCCCCCCCCCCGAAATGCCGAGAAAAAGAGAATATTTTGGAAAAATGCTCTAAATTTTTCGCGCGAAAAAGGGTTTTTTTGATAAATTTTGGTTTAAGCAGAAAAATGTTTCTCGCTATGCGCGAAATATAGCGGTCCTAATACTGCAATAAAATGTTTTTGACTTCGAGCCCCCCCCCCCGAAATTTATTCCTGTGTTCGGCCTTGGTGGCATTTACACAGATATGCGCAAAATCAGGAAATGTAGCAATTAAGGTGGGCATGGGCGATGGTATATGTCATATTCGGCAATCCTCTTTTTCGCAAAATCTCCATTGATATTTAATAAAACACAGGTAAAAGTCATACTCCACCCACAATATATTACATGTCATATTTTTTTGGGAGAAATTATATTTCTCCCGGAGTTGTTGACGTAGAAAGACATTATTGCTCTCCACGATCTTGTTGAATGTTCCCCCACAAAGTTACAGAGAGTTATTTCAAACTTTCATCTCTGTTTCGGAGATATAACTGTCGTTTTGATAAATTTTGCTATATTTTTCAAAAAACAGTTATATCTCCGAAGCAGAAATGAAAGTTTGAAATAACTCTCTGTAACTTTGTGGGGGAACATTCAACAAGTCCGTGGAGATCAATAATGTCTTTCTACGTCAACAACTCTGGGAGAAATATAATTTCTCCCAAAAAAAATATGACATATAATATATTGTGGTGGAGTATGATTTTTACCTGTGTTTTATTAAATATCCATGGAGATTTTCCTAAAATGAGAGGATTGCTCGATTTCCGAATATGACATAAACACCCGCCCATGCCCCTCTTAAGACGTTATTAAAAAAATCTCATTGTAACAAAGCACGTCATAAAATATTTAAAAGTATTATCAAAAAATTTACAATTTGGAATTCAAAAACTTGAGTATGCATGGTAACTATCTATTTCATTAAAGTCAGGGAATTCTGAAATGAAACTGTTTGAGTGGGTTTTACAGTAATGGCCATTTTTTGGCACATTACCTCACCTCATGTTCAACACATCATACATCACCTCACGACGAGTTCTTGCTGCGACGACAATGCTGAGTTCAAAGGCGGTGGTCCCGTCGCTCTACGTCTAAAACTTTTTGAAATATCTGTGCCCCCAACCCGGGCACCCTCATAATCTGGAGTAAGACTCCATGACAAAGTACCAACATAACACCCACTATGTACGTAAACGACAATGATGAGTTCAATGGTGGTGGTCCCGTCGCTCTACGTCTAATACTTTTTGAAATATTTGCTTATTAAACGTTGCTAAAGGCCTACCCCCTGTTAGGGACAATCCTGAGTACCTTTTTATGGCTGGTTTCTGAACAAATGAACTCTGAGTTGATTGGAATTGGCTTTATGGCTTACTATTTTGGAGATGACTGCTGAAACCTGAAAATTACCTATTTTTGGAGGTTTTTTATTTTTTGGGGGATGAAAGTTTAGAATCGGGGAAAATCAATGCCCTATAGCCTATATGGACGAAGCAACTATTTTTAATATTTTAGGAAAAAATCCCGTCAATTTTGGACAAGCCGTTTCTATACAATATTTTGCCCCAGCTGCAAAATTTCCCGACCCCCCACGGCCCGACAGATTTTTGAAAAATGCTTGACTGTCCAAACCTCGTCAAAACCGATGCTAGACATCTGTTTTTGTTACTTTCGCCAACATTTGAAGGAGTCGAAGCAAAAAATCTTGAAAGCTAAGATACGTACACAATCATTCTCCTTTTAGCTCTAAAAAGTCGATTATAAACAAATCACAAACAAAAGATTTTAAACGTTAAAAATGGTAAACAATATACTAACCGTTTTTTGAATGGCTGGGCCATGGGTTATGGTTATGGGCCAGGTGGGTTCCAGATGTCAGCTTATAATTCCCATTTGTATTGCTCATTTTATTATTGTCAGTGCGTATACTATGACGAAAGACAGTGAAAATATTGCCAATCCAGCCAACATATTACGAACAACTAGCCTGAAGATAATTACGTCAAAGATGCGTGATCAATTTTATAAATGATTAACTGCTGCTTGTACTGAAAAAACGGGATTTTAAAAAAAGGAACAATTCAGTAGTAGTATATGTACTGTGTTTATAACTATTATGAATCTCCCACTGGGGCTGAACCAAGCCGCACAAATTAGAGCAACCTGTTGTTGATTGCTACAGCATTTCCGTCTCAGCTTACACTACTCAACTCACTCACTACTTACAAGTACAGCCTAGCCGCCCACGCCTCGAATAAGAATTTTTATTAATTTTCAGCATCAGTGGCTATATTGACTGCGGGAATTAAGGGCGTTGCAGAAAACTTAATTTGGAGCAGGATTGAGAATTTAAAATTATGAAATTAGTTCCAATTCACAAAAATGAATGTAAAATGGTGGATTTGGCCTTCTTCATCCTCCAAACATTTCCTTTTCCTCGTCATTTGGGGAGGCTTGAGCGGCAAAACCTCCCACTGGATACGCACTTGAGGGAATATGCCTCTTTTTTAGGTATTGTGATTCTAAAACGTCCGACTAAACACTCATGTATTAAATCATTCTATTAGTTCAATTCAATTTATTTATAATGCTATCAGATTTAAATTTTCCTTGAATATGGCCAACATATAATATTATTAAAACAAAAGTAATCCATATTTGGGCTCAGCGTACATATAAAAGGATGCCAACGCCAACTAACAAAATCACATTAAAAGTTTAATACGTAGTCATTGCCTTGCAAATTATGTGACAGTTAAGCATTTAACTTTGCTTAAAGGCTTAACAACATTTATGTTAAATGAAATAGTTCCTTACATTTGCATTTGTTGATATTAACATGTGGTACAAGCCAATTTTAGGGTGTGCTAATCTAAAGAATCAAATACAGCGCAGTGACTTTTGTTTTCCAACTATTTATATCTAAAATGCATTGTGTGAAAATCCACAATGTCTTGCAGTGTCAATGGTTTTAATGATTAATCGAAGCATAAGTTAAATCCTCCGGTTTTGTTCAACCAAATTAAGTCGAATTTAATAATCATCGTAATACTTTTACATATAAATATGTTTATATTTACACATAATCATAATATAACTGGTCAATATGCATTGTAAAATTAAAATTATTATGTTAAAACCCAAAACGGTCGGGAAAATGAGAAATAGAAAAATATTAAAAAAGACTGCTCTCTAAATCAATTCGTAAGAATAAACAAATTCCCTTCATATGCATTGTGTATCCACGTCACTGCCAATTCTCTACTATTTTTCAAGCCTACAATATTGAATGAGAAATAGCTACATATTATTGCATATTGGAACGAAACTAAGCTGATCATTTGTGTTAGTCTTAGGCAACGCAATATCCATGTTTCCCATATAAAATGTCTTGCAAAAATAATAAATTAATCAATTATTGTAGAAAATAAGATTGTATATCCTTTCTTCCCCATATACCCCACCTACATCGATTTAATATGGATTAGGTACGTTTCATAACATAATGCTAGCATTTTAATGTCCTGGCTTTGCTCCTGACAAAACTTTTTATTTTCCATTGGGTAATATATACATTTGTGTATATAGATCGCTGTAACTGAGAAACACAATAAAGTTATACATACATACATACATACAGTGTTCGACTGGCCACTGGCTAGTGGCTTTAATGGTAGTGGCTTAAATGGCCTAGTGGCTGGCCAAAATCATTATTGGCCACTGGCTAAAATTATTTTACATTGTATTTGGTCATTAATCTTTTTGGCCACTTGCCAATTTAGCCGGCTAAAATGGCCTAGTGGCTGGCTAAAATCTAAAAAAGCCGGCTAATATCGAACACTGCATACATACATACAAAGCCTTCAATATAAATCCAGACAAAGTAATTCATACATTTATTATAAATAAAACATTTCACCTCAATACGAAAGCATAAAACAATTTATAAGTCAATCAATTTTTGTGATAGTATTTTGCGATTGCAACCTTCGGTATATTGTAGTTTATTGTAAATCGTAAACAACACAACTGATTAAAAAAATTATTAAATCTCAATTAATATATCAACAAACTTAATCAATAATATTATTGTTAGCTTTTGCATATTAGTGAAAAATATAATTCATATAAACAAGTCTTCATGTCGCCTGAAATGTTTCCTCAAAAAATATTAAAAATCTCCCGCTAATAAGTTATTAAAAGGTTAGCAACGTATCCCAAGATGAAAAGAATAATTATGAACGTATCACTTTCAATCCAAAAAAAGTCATGCATACAAAAGCGAATGGAGGCTAAAGTTCGTAAATATAATTTGCGAATTTTTTCTTTTGGATACATTTCTACATTATTATTTTGTATGGATAAGAAAATTTGGGAACGACTCATGATGGTTGTTGCCAGCCATAATCCAATGCCAATAATAATAAACATCATGGCGATGGTGATGTACCCCAGCCACCTAGTAAAACTATTGACATGTTTTGAGAACTCAATGATGGCATAGATAATGAAAATACTTGCCACTGTCATGGACGCCAAAACGCCAGGTAATAGAAATCTACAGAAAACGGTAGTAACAAGCTTTTGAAACAAAAAGATCACTTTGTACATCAAAATATTCATTTGAAGTCTTTCGGTGAACCCTTCTTCATTACGCACTTCTTCTTTAGTAAATGAACTAAAATATATAATTGAAGTAATTTAATAAATATTATGAATATATTATAATATTTTGTGTTTATTTTATTTTCACAATTTTATTTATTTATTGTTTTAAATAATACTAAAGCCGTTTGAGCCACGTAACAACTCCCCAAGATCCTTGCAAATCTGTTGTTGCATAAAAAAAGCTGTTGAACCACAACGGCATGAACATTATGGCCCAGAGGATTTTACAACTTAAAATTCCGATGGGAGATCTGAGTCCCAAATGGTAGAAAATGATAAGCTCTTCAGCCTGCATAACGTCGGCAATAAAGTACGAATACATTAAAAGTTCACAGGCGATGAAAAGTCGTAGCATTGCATAAAATAGCCAGCCCATCACGTCGATAGGGAATTGCTTCTTCGGCCTCGCCTTTGCCCACCAGCTTTCTATGGAATTCATCAGGCAATAATACAATTGACACTTTAAACTACCTTTTAATGAACATATACAAAAAATGCACAAAATTTGAAACAATAGTATGTTAATTGGGATTAAATATTTTAATAAATTACCTGCTTTCAATTTGTAATTTATGAATTGGTACGTATTAAATAATTCCATCACATCGTCCATATAAAGAAATGTGTTCAACTGACAGACAATAGCAATAGCAGGACCACAAAGGACAGCCAATTGCAATGTCCGTGCCAAATAAGATAATTTCCTGCCGCTTTTAAAAGAAATAAAAGCACTTAAAAATAGTGAAAGGTTGAAACGCATGGAGATAGTTAGAAATATGTAATAAACTATTTTCTCCCTAAACGTGCGAGTTATTAACTTGCCCCCTAATTTTAATCTCGTGTAACTAAAGGGTACTAAATTCCACTTGGAGCCAAAAGTAAGAACCGTTTCAAATACGTCGATGGTACGTTCGGAGGATAAGGACTTCATTTTCGCAATGTGTACCGATTAATAGAAAGAAAGTATTCAGTATTTATTAATGTACATTCAAATATATACTGATCGACTTGGTTTAAATTGAATCCTGTGCTTAATACGATGAAGCAACTAAAATTGTTTATCTGATGCAAAAGCCAAGACCATTTGATTTGTTGGCATCGTGTTCTCATTCAAAAATTGATCGACATAAATTGTTTCTGTTTTCGTATTGCGATTAGATGTTTTATTTATAAATAAATGTATGTATTCGTTCGACTCAACTACCATTGGAAGCTTTGCCTGTATATGTGCTACGTAATAACCTAATGGGAAATTAAAAAATGTGTCTGGAATAAAAGCGAATACATACTGGCATTGCAATGCCAGTATGTAAACATTGTGTTATTAAACATTGTAAGTAATCCATATTGAATCAATGTAGGTGTGGTATATATGGAAACAAAAGGATACAATCTTATCTATAACTACAAAAATTGTTTAACTCATTATTTTTGCAAGACATACATGGCAAATATGTATATTACGTATATACTGTATACTGCCTTGCCTAAGACTTAAACCTTTTATATAAGTGTATGTGGAGGAGGGTGAATGAATTGGTACAAATGGTAGAAGCTTCGGCTTTGAAATATGTTGCTTTGCAGAAAGAGCACAGGAGACGGGGTTCGAATCGAATTCCTCTTACCTGGAAGTCCTGCAAAAATGCCCTTCAACCAACCAATACTGTGCAAATCAATATATGTCTTTGCTGTTTACTCATGAATAGTTACATGGCAGCTTTTCAGCTGAAAACAATAATCGAAATTACTATTAATACCTAAAAGTATTAAATTTTACGTTGTCCTTATTCTATCTAGCATATACTATATATTATTTCTTGACAACCAGGTTATCTTTATCGTATCTTCCATTAACTAAATTCACTATTTGTAGAATCGCTGACATTTCAAATCTCTTTTCCATGTTAACACTATGGCCACTATTAACAAATAAAGCTTTTCTAAAAGCTTGCGATAAGGACAACGTAAACGTCATCCGACGCTAAGGAAGGGCTCACGACTTCACCCATATTATTATTATTATTAACAACAAAATCTTTGTTTTGGCTCAGCAAAGCGGCTTTCCGTAAGCGAAATGGTTTGCCATTCATAATATCCAGTCTTGTTGCAAATGGCAGTACTTAGTGATGGGTAAACAAAACAACAGAAGAGATGGCAATGGGCAATGTCATATGTGTCACTGCGGTTAGTGCTTTTTGATGAACATGGTACATCATCTTATCTTGATACTTCACCATAGGTAAATGCATAGAGTAAAGGGCGTTTTGAGAATATTTGATGCCCAAAGGGGGTAAGGTGTCAAAGTACCCCAATTTACTTTATGCGTTTTTGAAGTTATTGTTGTTTGGTGTAATAGAAAATTCGGAGCGATAAAATCTATCACTCCGATGTACTGGAGTAACCGATAAGATAAATACTCTTTATGTTAAAAACATACGAACTTGAGAAAAGAAGATGCCTAGTGAAAATGCTAGACTCATAGACATTTTATATTAGCAATGTGAGTGTAATATAATAGCATACTATATAACAATATTTCCTAGTAAATGTGTGCATTCCTTTGACACGTGGGCTTTAAATTGCTAACATTATATTATAAAGTTTGAAAAATTCGTCCTGTAAAAGTTAATTTACCTACTGCATTGTAAATCCTGTGAAAGGAATGGATCGTTCATGAAACTTGACATTAACATGCGTAAGATGTACAGTCAATTTTGGGAGCGTGCTGAAGGATCGGGGTCAACAAGAAGGACAAGTTATTGCGCTGGGGAGGATTCTGTTTTTGGGCTCACGTATTTAAAACGCATTCAGCCTTTTTATTGCCTAATATGTGATTCGACAAAATTGTTTGTTGAACCATGAGTTCCTAATCCAGGTCGGGCTGAAATTGTACTACGATCGACAACAGAATTTACCTCTACAGATAAATCCTTTCCCTCACATCTTTTCCAACTATTAATATCTGAATGAAATCCGTTCTATCAAGTTCTTCGTGGGTCATACCAAGCAGCCGACGGCCAACGTCGTCTGGACTTTTAAAGAGATGTCATACGGCCAACGACGACAAATTTTGAAAACAGCGTTTTAAAATATTTTCAATGTAGAACCATATATTGCTTGATTATGATATACGAAAATTAAAAAGTTATTTTTAAAAACCCATAGAAAATATTATTTGCCTGATAAATTCTGATATTTCCTTAAATCATTTAAAAATTTTACAGTACGCATTAATTTTAACTGTTGAAAATATTTTGGTTGGCCACTTAACCAGTGTGCGTAAAATGAAATAGCAGTGAAGTCGACTGTTTTTTCATCGTTTCCTACGTTCAGCCGACGTCGGCCAACTTGGAGTTACCGGTTCTTGGGTAATAATAATACTTTATGCCACATCGTGATTCCAAATATTTTTTAGCAGAATATTATTGTTCCTGGAGTTGTATGTTGCTGTTTTCGCTAATGAAGTCGATGTCTAATTTCAAGAAATAGGCCAATAATTTATTTTACTGCACAGAACTATGATTGATACAAAGCCATTTTATATTTTTACAGTCGCAAACATTATCAACACTTTTGACCTCCCTGAGGTTGGTTGTTTCACTGATACAGCTTTTACGATTAGCTGGAACATGAGTTAAGTGGGGTAGTAATGTCTGGTGTTGTTGCACCAAATATTATGTAGTTTAAGCATTGTAATAACCTTATTTAAGTATAGTATACAACAAAAGTCTTCTAAGCGATGTATTAAATCTAAACAAATATGTCTATAAGTTTAATATAGAATCTTGGTCGCCTTTGCCGTAGTAAGTTTAATCAATAGTGAAAAATTTAATTCATAAGCAAGTTTTCATGTTATGTCGTCTGAAATGTTTACTTGCACTAATAAGTTATTAAAAGGTTAGCAACGTATCCCAAGATGAAATTTAGAATGATTATGAACGTATCACTTTCAATCCAAAAAAAGTCATGCATACAAAAGCGAATGGGTGCTACAGTCCGTAAACATAATGCCCGAATTTTTTCTGTTGGGTACATTTCTACATTATTATTTTGTATGGATAAGAAAAGTTGGGAACGACTCATGATGGTTGTTGCCAGCCATAATCCAATGCCAATAATAGTAAACGTCATCGTGACGGTGATGTACCCCAAGCACCTAACAAAACTATTGACATGTTTTGAGAATTCAATGAGGGCGTAGATTGTGAAAATACTTGCCACTGTCATGGATGCCAAAACACCAGGTAAAAGAAATCTACAGAAAACGGTATTCACGATCTTTTGAAATAAAAGGATCTCTCTGTACATCAAAATATTTCTTTGAAGTCTTTCGGTGAAACCTTCTTCGTTACGCACTTCTTCTTTGGTGAATGAACTAAAATGTATAATTCAAATAATTTAAAAAATATTATGAATATATCAATGTTTTGTGTTCTATTTATTTTCCTATTTTTATTTATTTTTTGTTTAAAAAAATAATACCATAGCCGGCTGATCCATGTAACAAGTCCCCAAGATCCTTGCAAATCTGCTGTTGCATAAAATAAGCTGTTGAACCACATCGGCATGAACATTATGGCCCAAAGAATTTTACAAATAAAAATTTCGATGGACGATCTGAGGCCCATATGGTAGAAAATTATAAGCTCTTCAGCATGCAAAACGTCGGTAATGAAGTACGGAAACATTAAAAGTTCACAGGCGATGAAAAGTCGTAGCATTGCATAAAATAGCCAGCCCATTACGTCGATAGGGAACTGCTTCTTCGGCCTCGCTTTCGCCCACCAGATTTCTATGAAATCCATCAGACTCTTATGAAATTGACACTTTAAACTGTCGTTTCATGAACGGACACAAAAAATCGAAAAATGTTAATTGGGATTAAATATTGTAACAAATTACCTGTTTTCAATTTGTAATTTACGAGTTGGTACGTATTAAATAATTCAATTAGTTCGTCCATATAAAGAAATGTGTTCAACTGACAGACAATACCAACAGCAGGAGCAGCAAGGATAGCCAATTGTAATGTCCGTGCCAAATAAGATAATTTCTTGCCACTTTTGAAAGAAATAAAAGCGCTTAAAAATATTGATAGGTTGAAACACAAGGACGTAGCTAGAATTGTGTAATAAACTACTTTCTCTCGTGACGTGCGAGCCACTAACTTGCCCCCCAATTTTAATCTCGTGTATTTAAAGGGCAATAAATTCCACTTGGAGCCAAAAGTAAGATACGTTGCAAATACTTCAATGGTACGTTCGGATGATAACGACTTCATTTTCACTCTGTTTACCGATTCATAAAAATATTCAGTATTTCTTTCGTTTTGAAATTTTCTGTTCTTAATTTACTCAGGTATATACGGATCGACTTTGTTTAAATTGATTCTGGTACGCGTATTCGACGACGCAACTAAAATGTTTCAACTTAAGCAAAAGCCAGACCATTTGAACTGTTAACATTGTGTTATGATACCAAAATTGATCGACTTGTAAATTGTTTTTGCTTTTGTATTGCGATTAAATGTCTTATTTATAAAAAATGCATGTATTCAATCGAGTCGACTTACATTGACATATATAACTCAATGCAAAATAAAAAGCTTTGTCTAGAGTAAAAGCCAAGACTTTAAAATTACTGCCATTTTAAACATTGGAAGTATTAAATCAATATAGCTGTATTATATATTGGGACGAAAGGACACAATTTAATTAATTAGGTATTACAAGAATTGATTAACTTATTATTTTTGCAAGACATGTATGGCAAGCATGGATATTGTCTTGCCTAATACTAAAACAAATGATCGGCATATTTTTCTGATATACAGCTATTTCTAACTCAATATTGTTTTGAAAAAAAATGACTTGGGAAATAGTGGAAAACTGGCACTTGGCCGTGCGTTGGGTCAAGACAAAACACACCGCTTCACCGCCTAGGAAATTTTGGGGCAAATTTAAAAATAGTGATATATTTGAAAATGCCTTATTTTCAACATTTGGACGAATCTAACCTAAAAAAGAAATAAACCGTTGCAAACGATTGTAACAAAGAGGGAATATTATAGACAGACAGTCTGTCATTTCCATAAAGAGAAGCTGTACTACAGTTAGAAGTGAATCGTTTTTGCTTAGAAAGACGGGAATCCGGGAACGACGTTAGAGTATGAGACGAAATGACTAGACATTAGGTTGACAGCAATGACTAAATTTAGCGAGCAGGAACGACTGAAGTATTGAGGAGGACACAAAAGACACACATACAGAGTCGTACATTTCCATAAAGAGGTCCCTGTGTTTCCTTTTAATAACATGACCCCAATATATGGGCCGTGTTTATACATACACCACCGCTTCACCGCCTTGATGTATCTAGCGTTACCCGAATGTCCCTAGGCGGCGAAGCAGTGTATTTTGTCTCGACCCACTGCATTCACATATAGAAATAGAAATTGTAATATTTACAAATTGGTTCTTTTTTTATTATTTTTCTATTTCACATTTATCGAACTGCTTGGGGTCTCAAAATAAAACTTTTGTAATTTCACGGTGGATGGATGTCTTGTTATCAAATTGACCATGCAGTTTATATTAAGATTCAGTCACCCATTTTATATTTAATGTTTTTATACAAGACATGATACCGTTTTCAGTACTTGACCCTAATCGTTACAGTCCATACGAAATCAAAACGGAAAATGCAGTTTTATTAGTTTACAGTATGAGTTTCCATAAGACAGAATTTTTAGCAACAACGCATAAACGGCTAATTGATATCGAAAGTTTTTACACGTATTTGAGCAACTACTGTAATAAGTGTATGTAAAAAATAAGTGTAGAAACCTTCGACTTACTTTGTTTGTGCATTACATTGTACTTATTTCATGATTCATCCACAATGTTTTTATTGAAACTAATGGAATATTGAAGTCTATATCTAATTCAGTTTTGATAATCCCCTTTGCTAGATAGAATGTAAATAAGAATATAATATCAAACATAATATACTTTTCTGAGTCACGATTAGTCACGAAACGGCGACTTACGTAGAACCACATTTTATTCCGCCTTATTTTAGTTTATATGGTTAAAAGTTCCAACTTGTCCGTGTAATGAATCGTTTATTCTACTGTTTACTCTAAATTACGAACGCTGAGGTAAAACAGAATTTAATATTGCGGACTGTAAAATATGATGTTGGTATTGCCACATATCTACATACATATATAGGTATATACGCTTTTATGGAGTTTTGAGTTATTCGCATGCATTTAACAAGCTGCCTAAAATTACCTGGAAAGTAAACGTAATACGTATTGCAGTATCATTCCGTTACGGACTGAATTATTTGAATTTCCTCTGAGAACATTAGCTAGTATTTATTAGCTAGTATTCATTAGCTAATACATAGTGTTACTTGGAAAATACAATAGCGCAGTCTACTCATTGCGTTTTATCAATTAATTAAGAAATGGTGACCAAAAAAACAGAAAAATTAAATTCGAGGTGTTATTATATTTACAAACGAAGAAAATGATTAAGAAATGTCTGAACTATATGGTGAGCAGCAATTGTTTGAACGTTTTATGTACTATTCAGATTTTTGATAAACTCACCCACACAAGGACGACAATTACAAAATGTTTTTACTATGAATATGTAAACACCTAAATAGAAGTCAAATCTTCGCTATAACTCCCTCAATTGTAAAAACCACTACATAGCCACCTAAATCAAAATCGTGTTAACCCAAAGATACCGATTTGCAATGGTCTGATATATATCAGATCATTGCAGACATACAACCATCAAACAATAAAATGAAAAACAACCTCTTAGCCTTTACAGTGTATATATATTTAATTTTAATTAAAACTTATCATGTCCACACAGAATTTGCGGAGATAAAACAAATAGATATATATAATGATATATAGATATATATAATATAATGAACAGCATAAAAAAATGTTGATTATAATATACACTAAATATTATATGCTTTTCCAAAGGACCTCAGTTGTTTATGAAGCTAAATGACGTTATGCCTTTTATATTTATGTAAGTTATATGTTAATATTCGTGTACAGCATTACCTTATCTGAACATTATCTGGTCTGGTGTTTGTCACCATTAAAGAGTTTGTAAATTGCTTAGTCATTCTAAAAATAATAAAGCACATAACGCCTTTTAAGTGTTACAAATACAAAAAATATTACAATCGCAAAATAATATTAACTCCGTTACATTTATGTTTATTGTAATAGAAAAAGTGTCGTTTATAGTTTTTCTGTAAAAATGTCCGACGAGATTAGTCGTAATTTGGTTTTCTTAACCGAACATTTGGGGAATCTGCAATCAATTCTTACTAAGTTTCGGCAAGAAGGCATATTTTCTTCTGATGAAGTGGAGACACTAGTAAGTTTAAAATATACAATATGAAAGATGGATTATTTACGTAGGTATTTCTAAACTTATTTTTCGATATATACAGCTTCTGCCAAATAAAATCACTTCGCAAAGAAATGCAGAGTTCTTCGCATTGCTGATGAAAAAAGATTGGCCGAATTTAAAGGAATGGGTTTTGCAATGTTTTAACGAAACCAATAACCAACATTGTTCTAATGTCATTCTTGGAATCAGTTCAGATGTCAAGTTAATAAATAACATGCCAACGAGCAATACCAATAAATGGTGGCCAGAAAAACAAAGACTGCCACTTTCATTTTATAAAAGACACGGAGAAAATGATTCGTTGGTGAAAGAACTCTGGAAATCTTTGAATAAAACTGAAAATAATACGACAGTCATTAGCCAACATCTAACAATTTCTGGACTTGGCGGAATTGGAAAAACGACTTTAGCCAAATGGTACGCAGATGAATACCAAGAGGAGTATGATCAAATATTTTGGTTTAATTGTGACCGAGAAAATCTATATACAACATTTATAAATCTTTGTGATAATTTAAATATCAAAAGAAGGAAAGGAGCAGATATTAAAACTTTAGCACAGCTCGGTTTTGGCAAACTAACTCCACAGAAATATCTTTTTATTTATGACAATGCAGAATGCTACGTGGGAATCGATGGTATTCAGGATGTGTTACCACCAAAAGATTGTGACAGAGAATTCCATTGCGTAATAACATCAAGACACACGGAATGGGGAACGGAAGATGGCTATGGAAGAATTGAGCAATTTAAGCTAAGCGTATTCGATATGGACGAGGCTATTGGTTATCTTCAGCAAAACTTACACGTCAATAATTACTCGAATAAAAAGCTGGAAGATTTGGCAGAACTTGTTGGATGCTATCCATTAGCCCTACAAATAACTGTGGCACTTCTGAAACGCAAAAAACACGCAATGGACATCTTGACCTCAAGCGCCAATTTCGAATGCTACGATAAAACTATTGTGAACACGATGCAACTGTCAATGAATTTCATTCGCGACAATGAACAAGATGGACATTTAGCTTATAAAATTCTAGAGATTCTTGGCTATACCCAATCTGATAATGTTCCGTTGGGATTTATCGCTAATGTATTACAAACACAACTTCAAAAAATTATCAGTGCCGCTGATATTTTGAGTCAGTATTCCTTGACATTTGAAAATGAGTATCCTAATGGGAGTCTTAACTCAAAGTCAGTTAGTATTCACAGAATGGTCCAACACACAATTCGCTATATTTCAAAAGAAAATGAAGAAAATATTTTGCGACAAATATTATCTTCTAAGGGGTATTTTAAAGAGAAGATATTACCGTGCAAAAGTGCTGGTCACTATGACACGTTAATTGACTTATGTAATGAAGTTGTTCATTATTCGGTTGATGATAACGTGTTAGATTTATTGATAGATCAGAACCGAAATGAAGAAGCTTTAATGTTGTGTGAAATGTTGAGCAGGACGTATCAACAATTTCTAAAAAAGGCAATGCCATTAGGAGTTGTTATTGCTCTAATATATTTATTATTGCAAAATGGTATTGTTATTCTGATGTTAATATTTTTATCCTCGCTTAGTACTTACTACCAGATTTTATTTATTTACATTATAGCAGTTATTTCTTTAATAGTCATACAGATCTTCATGCTCTGCATTTTGCGTCATTCATTAAAAGCAGAGATTGCAATTCTTTTTACACTTGAATTTATTTATTCATTTACAGCAATATTGAATATAGTAATTATAACATTTCTCCTACATGCAGGCTCTGGTGTTCATTGGTTTTTGGTGTTACATTCATTATTATGTAGCGGTACGCTACATTATGGTTTTGCCTTGAAGTTCTGTCTGTGTATGTATGTATGTATCTATGTATGTATCTATGTATGTATGTATGTATGTATGTATC
>JAAAYG020019605.1:5079-15416 GCA_009936455.2 Tomocerus minor
AATATATTCAGAGGTAAGCTAATAATTGAAACGTAAGTATCGTTCATTAGCATTGACATGATTTCTAATTATCTAGCAGGTAACTTTTTGACTTTATATCAATATTGCAGGCAAATACTGCAGTCACAATATTTCTATGGAGCTAAAATAATCTTCCCTACTACTACCAACACAATCGGTCAGAATTAGTTAACATTAACATGTTAATTAATTAAATATTATCTATTTCTGCTACAGTTTCTTATAGAGGTTTTGAATTCGGATCTAGTTGTAAACGCTTACGTAGGTATATTTACAGAGTGGTTCACAATTATCATAAAATTTGCAGAACTATTAACTATTTTGGCATCCAGTTATAATATTAATAATAGTACTTTCTCACTTTAATTACTTGTATACTCAAAGCAACAATTTTCTATGATTTTCTAAATTTCAGAAATCTATGGAACAACACTATTTTATATTCACGTAGACATTCGTTACTTGCCCTTGATACCATTTCCAATCTGTACATAAATAAATTCCTGTCATACATTGTGGAATAATAATGCAATCTCTTTTTTTCCTCCATTAAAACAAATGATACAGGAGATGTACTCAGAAACAGCCTCAACAATATTTTACGTAATAATATTATTGAAATTTTCATTATCTTCCTTCTTGCTTTATCTGACTCGCTAATCGATGTCGGTTCTGATATTTTGTGGCACATTATTTCCAAGCTCGATCTGTGAAAACATGCTCCTCTCTTCAACGTTTCAATATAATAATATGAATGTAGTTAAGTACCTGTAAAATTAAATTACAGCTATACAACCACGCAAATAACAATTACAATGAATATAGTACTTAGTTTACCTTTTTGCTAGTTAGCTATTAGCAATTTATAATTTATATGACTAATTAGTACATCGGGCAAGCCAAAAGCAAGTATGGGATTGCCTAGAAAACATAATGTTATTGAATAATATTTAACATTATGATTGCACTGTTTTACGTTAGGGAAAACTTGCAATGTTACTACCTCTAGTGGAAACAAGATTTTTCATAGTTGAAATTAATAAATTAATTTTAATTATTTACACATTTATTTAAAACAGTGCCTTACGTCTACAACAATGTGATTATTGATTAAAATGTAAGTGTGCAATTGTATTAATTATTTATATTCAATGTAATCAGATAATACGATTAATACAGTTTTTTTCAGATTATACCTCTCCTTATTCGATTTCTATAAATCGTGAGTTTGCATTCCATAATAGTCACATATATAGCTAATATTCAGTTAGAATACTATTAAATGTATAGATATCGTACTTAAATATTTTGTTCATATTATTAGAGCAAAAAATTAAATATTGCCCATAAAAGCATTCACCAAATGTTACACTCCTCAATCACCTATTCCAGTAGTTCAGCTTATTAAAAATACTTTAACGAATTACATTCGTTTGTTTTCTAGTAGGTAGTTAATTATATAATCTGTAGTACTATTAATCCCCATTATCACTATGTTATATATCTGTAGGTACCTATTGATTATTCATATGTACACACAATATCGCAAAATGATAGTAGCCTCTTTTTTATACTCGATTCTTGACAGTGTAGTAGTATCCTTAGAAATCCGTCTTTGTAGAATCGGGCTAAATAGCATTAGCTAAATGAAACCCATTAGTGTATTCCTTTGGTTTCACAAATTCATAACTATAATTAACAAGAGACATTGGATACAACAGTTAACACTAATAAAGGATTTTATTTTACATAAAAATATGCAAGTACCTACCTATAATTATAAAGCTATAATCTATTTTAATGCTATTTAATTTGCTGACTTCTCCAACTTTTGTTCTTAAAGTGATTGGTAAAATTGCTGACGTATCTTCTTAAAATGTTTATAATCTCAAATTCAGTCAACAAAATTGGTAACCTCTGCAAAATGTACCGCTAGTCAATAGAGAAAGCTAAGCAGAAACTGAAAAGTTACTTATACTCATCCATCTTCTGTATCTTGCTGCGACTAATAGATATGCTTAATTTTTCCATTTGTACCGTACCTAACAAGTCTCTTGGCAATAGTCACAATATTAATTGGTCAAAGAAATTTAAATGTTGGTGTGAGAGCATCATAAACTTAGAATGCAACTAACTTTGCCATGATAACTGTGGTTAACTTACTGTCAGGAGGGTTATTTATAATATTTGGCTCAAATTTTCATTATTGGCTAGGAGCGGTACTGCTTAAATTACAATAATTCATCGAGAGACTGTATTTAAGCAAAGGTAGGTTATACTTAGTGTAAATGATGTATATTAATATACATCATTTACACTAAGTGTAACCTACCTTTGTCAATTGACAAAGCAAATAAAGAATTCATCCGATTGGAGTTAGACGGTAATTGTTTTCTAAAACATTTCTGGAGAAGTATTGAAGTATACCAACAATAAAAGCAATGCATTGTCATTCAGAAACTAATTTTAGATTTACATATGCTTAACACCAAATTAATTAGCTGTAGACAATACATGAGATATACCGATAGCATAGAAAGATATACATTTAAGAGTCGGTACTCAAATAGAAGTTCATACATACACCAATAAATCAGTATAGTGGTATTTTTCATAATTGTAAAACTAAGTAGTAAAATGGGGATAATAAACTAATTATTAGAGATCTCTTCCTAATTACATGTGTACACATTGGTGTGTAGGTTGGCATCTGATACCAGACATACATATACAATTAATAATCATACATATTATATAAAACAATCAACTTACAAGTAGGAATTTTAACGTTATCATAACACCAATTAAATCACTTTGTAAGTTACACTTTTACAGGTCCAAGCCTGCCTTTACTTGGGCCCACAACTTGATCAGAGTCTCAACTAATTAATCGTCTTACATCATCGTCTTCGTGTTAGCTCATGGTTCTGTAGGTAAAGGAATGTATGTATGTATTTGTTTTCCAAAGCAAATACATTTTTGACGAACAATTAGTTAAAACATTACAGTAGAATCATATCTCATTAATTAGTACTTAGTACAATTGTTATTATTTATAGTAAATACATACAATCGCAATGAATGAGTATTAGACCTGCATGCCTGCACGACTAATGATTTCCAAGATAGTAATTACAAATGAGAACAGTCGTACAATGGCCCTTTGTAGAAGTTTAGCAAAGGATTACTGCATGAAACATAGAATCCCTGTAGCAGGTTATGTACACAGGTCAGTGGCAAAAAATTTCATCTAATTATTCAAGAATTAATATATACAATTAGTTTTTCATAATATCGTCCAGTATCCAAGTCGAAATCTCCATTCCTTTGATTTGAGTGTGACCATGAGAATGTTCTTAGGTTAACTTCTTAAAATCCTAAAATTATTCACTATATATATATCCAGAATTCATTCCTATAGGCGAACAATAGAATCTGTATAATTAAACACCACATAAATAATCCGTCAACTTTAACATTTAGATTTCCCAAATATTATATACAATTGTCATGAGTCTCAGCATTAAATTTCATCTTAAACTTATTTAACATATTTTGAAATGGAAATTCATTTCCAAATAACTTTTATGATTACTTTTAAATATAGATAGTAATATAATGGTGTCGTAGTTATGATGAACATTCTCAAATGAAAGTGTTACTGAAATATTAATTACTTAAAATTCACTTAATCGTCGTGATAATGTAATTATGCTGATTATTTGAGAGGAATGAAAAAAATTTCTCCAAAAGTAGATGTGTCTGCGTGAGTAATTATGATGAGGAAGATGACAAATAAAAGGATCACGTTGACTCCGTCTCGTATGGAACGGCGAGAGAAGTTTGTTTTGTACGTGCGTTTCGTATGCTGTTGAGTTTGTTTGATGGCTTCTGAATGGACTGGTTGACAAATGTAATTAAATACTGGAGGGCTTTGTGTTCATGATAGTCAGGGTGCCCATTATACATTTCAGATTTAATTTCTGGTGTTAGATTAAATATAAAACTACTGGCTTATCTAGGTAGCCACTGTGTAATTAGGAACTGATGGAAGTTGTTAAAACGGTTCATATCCAGATATAACAACCTATGAAATTCCATGTCAGATGGACCCACAAGAATAAACTAACATCAACATTATCCAGAAGCGGAAATCGGATTAATGAATTGCTTTGAAGACAAGTCTTTCAATTCTAGGGATATCCAAAGTATATGTAAATAGCTCCCATAATAAACTGAAGACACACATATCTACACATAAAGGTTATGCATACAAATATACGTAGGGATAAGAGAAAGCTTATAATTATTAAGTTAATTAGCATTATAATTAAATATAAATATTTGTAGTAAATGTGAACATAATTTATAAGGACTATAAATATAATTAACTACATACAACATATATGATATATGAACATAATAAAATTTGGCTTTGACTAAATGCACGACGGAAAGAAGTACAGTGCGATGGAGATCTTGCGACAACTTCAATAATAAATGAGACAGATCATTAAGAAACTGGAGCAGTCTTATTTTGTGTCTGTGCTGTTGATAATAGTTTTATTTCTCGGAATCTTCATTGTGCATCCTGAGGAGAAGGATGTTTACAGTTAGCTGGCTAATTGCAGTGATGCCCAAGTCGTACTTATAAATAAAGGACTTGTATCTGACTGAGAAACTTTATTTTTGATGCAGTCGCCTTCGCTCTGTAGATTTGGCTTTTTGCAAGGATCAAATGGTAGTTTGCAAGAGCGGAAGGTCGCTGCAGTGGCTGCAAGAGCTCTTATGGCTGTGGTGATGATGTACAAAGTGGTTCTTGATGAATTTGGCATGCTCAGGTGAGAAGGGCTCCACATGTTTCGAGGAAGAGGAACTGCACATGGTGAGAACGACGCCGCTGTCGTTGGTTTTATGGGACGAGTCGCTAAAATTCGAATCCTGACGTAAATAATTTCTTGCTTGAGATGTGGAAGAAGAGTTCCCAACAGCCGCAATGGTGTTAGTGACATTTCCATTGCCAGTCAACGCCCCCACGGTCGACACGGTGTTGCTGGAACCTGAACAGTTTGTGGTATTGGTGATGGCGGTGGAGATGTCGGTGATGGAGAGTCCGTCTTCGGCACAGATCATGAGAACGGAGTCATTGGACATGATGCTGCAGATGGAGTCTTGCCTCACGAATCGGGACCTCTTACTCAGGGCCGGCGTGAGCTCTGAACTGATGGGGCGGTGGACATAGGACTTTTGTCGGATGAGATTCGGCGGGAATTTCACTCTGGGCTGAGATTGTTCGGGGAGAGTGAGTGAGCGGAGGAAGGGCGGCTTCCCGTTGACGCCCGAGCTGTTTGGTCCAGTTCCAGAGTTGCTGATGAGCAGAGGAGAGTCGGCAGTGCCCATCCCATTGATGCTGTTGCAATTCGTCACCGTGGAATTCACTGAACTTTGCGGAGTGAGGGATTTCATGGAGGAACGTTTCGGACTCTTCCCAGGACAGGGACTGTAATGTGGCAAATAATTTTCAGTCGTTTGTTGGGATGTGCTAGCTAGGATGTGAGTCTCATTGATAGCCAGTCCTGAGTGAGGTCCTCCAGAGCCTCCAGGCTCTTCTATTGTGTCTCCCGTTCCGATTATGACGTCGTCCCCAGTGTCCCGAGAAGTGTGATTGCTGTGTCGTTCCCGATCTCGATCTCCGCGCAGAGCGGCTAGCTGTTGCTTACGACGTTTCTCCTGGAAGAAACCACAGAGGAGTTTTGACACCTCTTTGCACGCCATCTTGTTTCGGAACACGTAGATAAATGGGTTGACAACTGAGGAGGACAACATGCCGACAACGCTGAAAAAGTGTGGCCAAGAAGCAGCTGCCACTGACGATCCCCCGATTCCACGAACAACCAAATAGCCTAATTTTCGCTTGAAAACGTCGATCTCATTGATGAGCATGAAGAGGAAATGCGGGGACCAGCACAAGAAAAATGAGGCCAAGACCAGGAAAGCTGTTTTGATGGCCCGACCCTCTTCGCGGAAAAGGAGGGAGGAGGAGCTTCCGTTCGAACTTCGTCTGCGAGATTTCTTGACGGCGGGCGGAACGATTTGCGGAAGAGAGTTCGCGGTTTGGCTGCTGTTCGACTGAGGCTGCTGCACGCTTCCTGCCATCGGAGTCTTCGAAAAGGGATTCATGTAGTGAGTCAAGAAATCGATTCCTTGCGGGATGACACTCGTCGATCCGTCCATCACCGTCAGCAATTCTCCTGAAATGCTGTGCTTCCGAGTCCGCTCGCTGTTACGGTGGGCGGCGTGGTACATCCGTAAGTACAGCCAGCACAGACCCACGAAGGGAAACAAGTAGCCCACGATGATCTGCACCACGGTGAAGAAGATGTGCAGACTTTGATGCAGCTCCGTGTCAGAGGGAATCAAGCAAATTATGATGTAGGGCGTTGCGAGAATTGTCCCACTCAGCCAAGCCAAAACAATCATGATCTGACTTCGGCTCCGAGTGATCGTCATGCTGTAGTGCAAGGGACTTGTCACTGCATAGAATCGATCTGTCGCAATCAAAAACGTCGAAAAGATTGCAGAGAAAATCACCGAACTGGAAATCGTCGAAATGACGTGTGTAATGCATGACAGCAGCAAATACTGACTCAGAATCTTCTCGAAGATCATTATTGGGGCGATTATGCTCGAGATCAAAATATTCGCCGTCACCAAACTCAGCACGAATCTGAAATAACAAAGAACACAAATTACAAACTGAAAACTATGATTGCCATTAATCTATTTATTAGGCTCCATGCATTTGCCATTACAAATTTTAAAAGACTCATATGCCATATTCTAACAATTTAATTAGAAAGTCGTACTAACACCCAATTTTTATTCTAAACTGCGACTCTGCTGATTTTGAACAGATTTCAAATTGATAAATACGTTGCTGCAGTAATTTTAAGTACGCCTTGTCTACAAATAGTTTCAGTATTTATAATTGTATCAGAAATATTTATTGCTCCTATAATTAGACTGTTTCCTTTATCACAAATCCTAATGAACGAGATATGGGAGTAATTTTGTAGTAAGAAAACTGTACAAATAAGAATTGGCTTCCTTATTGCCCTAACCAAGCAATTCTCATGGCAACATTGATGAAGATAGCCACGACTCTCAATTAGTTTGTATGATGTACAGAAACAGAATATGTGGTACGTGCATTCGAACCTCTAAATATAATTTTGGTCAAACATCTTTCCCTATTCCCAGAATTCGAATGGTGAATGATGTAATGGTAGTCAAAAGCTTTCAACTCTTGCATAAAATGCTTAACAGGGCTCAAATTATATTCTACTCGGGGAAGAGAACAATGAACTCCCGCGGTTTATATTTAGATCCTGTAAATGGCATACATACCTACCAAAATGATCGAAATACTGTCTTTTTATAATGCAAATATCTCTTAGCACAATAAAATGCAATGTCCATTAACTGCAGAATAAGTGATCATTTCGGGACCAATAAGAAGTCGTTTACGTAGTAAGTATGACGTAACTGGGACTAGTCAGTGCCCAAAATGTATGGACTGCCAATGCCAATCAATTCAAAACATCTCTGAGCCTTTTCTTTCGGTGAAAGCTATTCAAACCTAATGGTTAATGGCTTTGCTGTTATTGTCCTACAGCTCACTGACGTCTTATGTTTCGGCTTTCGTGGATAACTCTGGACAGAAAACACAGTAATTCCATTAAGAGTAATTATGCATATTTTCAAAACAACTTTTTAAGCCTCGTAATTATAAATGGTGTTGGTGTCCATGATATCAGTATCACTGCATTAATGCACATGTACCAGAAATATTAAATACTTAAATAGTCTTGCTTTAGCTTCCTTTCAAAAACATTAATACCATGTTTTGACTGTATGTGAGGTATCTTTTACGCTGGAGTTTTGGAGGAAAATTAATAATTTACAACATACAAGGACAGATATATTTTGTGTGGGGTACAAATCTCCACTTTAGTAGGTAATTAGTTTTTAATATTAACGTTTGTAAAACAAGTATATTATATATCATATTCGGGCATATTAAGTAAATTCTGCATTTATGTTTGACTCATTAAGCAAATTAAAATAAATTAATGGACCGAAGAATAGTGTCCAGTAAGAAGAGACACTGCGGAGACAAAAACGCTATATTAACATGTAACCGTTTAGTGTTACTCATGTAGTGTATCGCTTATTCCATTTAAAAAAGCTTTCTACGTAACATCATTTTAAAACAAGCATGAAGAATATATTAATAAAGCAATCTGTTTATTGTCATAACTTAAAAATTAAGATGGAATCAAAATGAGTATCAAAAACATACCTACCTATTGCAAAAATAGCATATTTTGTTAAAATTAAAATTTTGAAGACGTACGTTATTGGTTTAACATAGCTGTAACTGATTGTGAATGTAATATTTTCTTACATAGCGTAGATTTCCATTTACACCTTAATCTAAACGTCCCCTATTTCCTAGAAGAAATATTTATTCGTTACTTGCTCTTGCTTTATCTAAAATTGAGAAACAAAGGCTGAATTTTGATTCGGCCCTTTCAATATTTAATGAAAATCTCCTTTACCGACCATGACTTTACGGTAAGGATGTTAAGACGCAGTTTTCTTCTATGAGCAGCAGCAGCCATGCAATACTGCAAATGATCGCATCAGCAGACAATTACAAAATACCTCCGCGTCTCAAAACTATACATTTGGGCTGAAGGCCGACATCTAATTGCATCTCTATTCTTAAAGCTCTCGTTGTTTCTCCAAAAACCCCACTGAAACTTAATATCTAACCCTGAGTATTCTTTTGGTGATTTTCTAATTTTTCAACTCCATTCATATTTTACATTGTTTCATTCTAAATACCAAGGAAATATTGCATGACTTTATTCATTTCCAATTGAATATTAAAAGCCAAAATTTTCTTAACTTAAAAAATTGAAGACTATTACTACGTCAAATTCTACATATCGAACTACATATCGAATTCCGCTTTAATTAGCTAATACGAGTATGATATGAGCAAAGGCAATTTTGAATGCAATTAATATGCGTATACACTGTACTGTGTCTTATACATGTTCTTCTTGAATGTGCGTTACAGAGATGTCACTACATATGAAGACACTGAAGACAGGAAGACATAATCATCACAAATAGAAATCTTAGATTTAAAGCCAACGAGATTGTAAACGTGTATTGCATTACCCTGATTGGATGATTTTTTATACTTCCCCTTTGGCATCCATAATATAAATACGCACAAAATCATGCATACCTACTGAATAGTTTATTACACTGTCTCCATTAGATATTTGCACGACTTCTTATGGCAGCTACACTTTCTATCAAGTCGATACATTTGTGTCAATAATTGATGCGTCTACAACTTGTATAACCCCGATTAATTCTATTGTTCACTTTCAGTTAATTTTTATTTTTTATTTATCCATTGCACGCAAAGAGTCCCTAGCATATATATGTAGCTACACATTATAATAATAGCCAATGCATGATTTATTTCAAGGATATCACACAACTCCACACGTGCCCTCATTGTCCTCCGACGTGGGTTATCACTAATCGTTTAGAATTATCAATTGTCAGAGTAATTGCCTAAGTGTGGGGTTTGAATTTCACATGCTCTTTCATGAATTTGGGGAACTTTCTTTGCCTACAACAACCCCTAAAATTCCCATCAAGGAGGGAAGTATAATTTGGGACTTATAATAATGTTTTTTTCCTTTCAGAAAATTTTTTCTACGTGCACGTCTGTTAAACGCGTTCTTTAAAAGGCTACATATGTATCCATGTCTAAAATAACAAGTACCTATTCAACCTCATTTCGTCTGATGCATAATTCTATGAAATATAGTATGCGCGAAATGGGAACTTGGCAATGTCCTATGCATTCAATGCTAAGTGCACATAGGTAGATACTATGTCACAAAATGCAATGTTATGCTGATGGTTGTTATGTAGATGTAAATACAAAGTCAACATTTTTAAGTAGCATATAACATAACACCTTTTCAATAAAGTTTATCTGTCTCATCTATCCATCCTCATACTGCGCTCTAACTCCTAAATGAAGTATTGAAGGATGGAAGTACTAAGACAAACATTTAAACAAAAAAAGGGCTAGTTCAGTTAAAAATGGAAGAACACTGTGCAATTGGTCCTTTGCTTACAATTGTTTACCTAAATGTGGTAAATTTTTGTATCCACCAGAAAGCACAGCAAAAACAAAAAATAAGTTTGTAATCTAAATC
>JAAAYG020019616.1:0-19145 GCA_009936455.2 Tomocerus minor
CATTCCACAAGTCCGTGGAGATCAATATTGTCTTTCTACGTCAACAACTCTGGGAGAAATATAATTTCTCCCAAAAATAATATGACATATAATATATTGAGATGTAGTATGCTTTTTACCTGTATATCATTAAATATCCATGGAGATTTTCCGAAAATGAGAGGATTGCTCGATTTGCGAAAATGACATAAGCGCCCGCAAGTGTCCCCCTTAATAGAAATTTAAATTAACAGTAGTAATAATGAATCATAAAAATTCCTATAGAAATGATTGAAAACTTTTGGAAAGATATTGAATTCAATGCCAAAAGAATTAAAATGTAGCAAAAAAAGCTTACATAGACGATAATTTCTGAATATTTATATAATTTTTTAGTGGTTTTCGAAAGGCATTTCAAAAAAGGCCGAAGGAAAGTTGAAGTTTCACATTTATACTAAATAAAAGCTATTTGTGTTTTATTCTTACGTGGATTTGTTTTCTTGGAGCAATTAAATTGACATTCGTTTCGGTATCTATTGAAAATAGTTGGGAAGACATCAAAATAATGAATTAAATTCGGAATTGAATGTTAAATACATGCTTATTTATAAAAGTTGAAGAAAGATGCTTAAATTTTTCATTACACAATCCCGTTGTTTGCACAAATGGAGCCTCCACTACTCATGCTCCCCCATTCGCATTCACACACAGAATTTGTCTGCAACTTCTTTCCTTCTCGCTGCTTTGAGAAACTTGGTAGCCCCGGAAATTGTTTCTGTAAAAGTTTTTCAAAATTCAAGTCACCCAATAAAATAATTATGATTTGATGGGACACAATTAGTTCATGTATTTATTATGTAAGATGTTTCAAAAAATAATCCCTTTTCCAGTTCCTTAAAGTTTTAATTATTACAATGTAATATGTCAATCAATTTACGTTAAAAAAGACAAATTTAGTTTAATTGGGATTTTTTTGTATTGTATATGGATAAAGCTTGATTTTTAAGCAGTTATACCAACCGAATCAAGCACTTTGTAGTTTGCTTCGCATTGAAAAAACAACAAAGTTGTGATTAGCAAGAAAAATGTTGGAATAATATCCATTTTTACTGGAATGACAATTTTACAAACGAAAAAGTTAAAAATTATGATTTGGAGGATCGTATGTGTAAAGCTGGTTGTATTTAAGTTGTACATACAGCGTACAATAAATAAGAAATTTAATGAACTCCAAGATCTATGTGTCTCTGATATAATTATTCGTAATTTGTATAAGGAAAATTGTTCAAACGGACATCCCGTAAGTGCAGCGGTTTCCTGAACTTGTTGTGTATTAACCATTAGCCATTACAGTTACCAAGAATTACGCATTACGCAGTAAAAATAATCTGTGGCTTATACAATATCATTATCATTACTAATTATATTCATGATTCATAAAATAAATTGGCCATTTGTGTTCAGAGTCATTAATCTCAATAAGAATGATGGAAGGTGCCAATTTGAAATAAGTCATAGTTTTCATTTGGTCATCATTTAATCATTTTTTAGTAAAATTAATTTTTTAGGCCTTCATAGAGTTACAAAAATTTAATAAAACAAGGGTTAATTTCATTTTACAGCTGTTTTTTGGGTAAATGTAGCCTTTTGCTTTTCAGTATGACTTTTATCTTTACTGCTTCTCTTGTGAACAGGAAGGTTTTTATATCTGTCGCCCTTTAGTTTTGTGAATTTCTTGGGTTCTTCAATTGTTTTAAGATTCAAGTTATCCTTTACAATTGGACAATTTTCCTCATCTCCGCCTAGAGGACAATCCGGCACTGCAAAAAGTATGAATATCATGTTTTCAAAGAAATTCATAGGTTAACATGGGGGTACCCAAAGGGATTTTGGTGGCTTAAGCTCAAACCCCCCCCCCCCCAAATTCCAAGGAAAAAAATAAAATCTTTGAAAAATATGCGAACATTACGTAACATTTCGCTTTTGGCGAAATGAGCAATTTTTAATTCCTTATCGACTTGAAATCGCAATAATTTTTGTGTTAATTAAAGCTAAAATTAATTTTCTTAAGTTAATAATAATCCCACGTAATATTGCATTTGGTACAAACAAATTTTTTTAAAACTAAATATTTTATAATGAAATGTGTATTTATGTACCTGAGTCGCAAACCCACCACCATTCAATGCAGCGTCCTCCTTCAGGGCATTCGATCTGTGAAAAAAGTTTCAAAATGTTATTATTTTCAAAAATAGTCTTTAAAAACGTCCTAATTTTATTATTTATTTTATTACCCATCCGTCATCGCAAGGGCAATTCATTTCGTCAGTTAGATCTCCGCAGTCGTTCTCTCCGTCACACAACTAAAAAAATTGTCCATTTTAATCAATCATCTTTTTTTGCACTCAAAAATAGTAAAGTCAGTTGTATGTACCCATGTTGAAGGGATGCAAATTCCACTGGGACACAGGAACTATACATTTTAGTTTTATTATTTAAATGGTTTACAAACTTGCATTTGATACATGTACATAGATTAGATATAAATCTTGAAGCCCTTGTAGTTGCAGAAGATTAATGTGATGAGAATTAGTAAATTAACGTCAATATTGACGTGAAGAGTTTATATATAGTAGTATTAATATTATTTAATAAAATTGCACAATTGCAATTAATAATTTTTAATGGACCTGATTGGATTCACAAGGAGGACGTTGTGTCGTCGTCGTCGATACACAATTTTGCTCATCAGACATATCTCCACAATCGTCGGCACCGTCACAAACCTACATCCATCAAACACATTTCTTTTAGTTTTCACAACTTCTTCAATTTAAAAACTAAAAATCAATTCTTTATTTTACTTTACCCATTCTGGAGGAATGCATCCGCCAATTGGACATTCAAACTAGAAATAAATAAACGCAGTTCCTTCTTAAAAGTTTTTCTTTGTAAAAACAATCTTAAAATAATAATTTTTCTGATCTTCTAAACATAAATAAAGCGTAGACACTCAGAATTCAAACAAAATTGATTGACAAAAATTCACTGCTAACTCCATTGCATGGTCCATGTGTGGTGGAAGTAAAATTGCAATTTTCCTCGTCCCCGCCATCCCAACAGTGAATAAATCCGTCGCACACCTTTTATTCAGATCATTTCAAAGATTAAAGAATGACTTTTTAATCGTAGAATTCAATGTTTTGTGTATTTATTAATTACTTGAGATTCTATGATGCAAAATCCATTGCTGCAAAGAAACTACCCAAAGAAACGACATAATATTAACATAGGAGTTGCCATTTGTAATTTGTAAGCAGAAAAGAGAATGAAAATTTCATAGAACTTACGCCGTCACAAGGACATCCAAATTCGTCGGATAAATCGCTACAGTCATAGGCACCATCACAGTGCTGTATAATTCAAAATTATCAAAAATCATTAAATTTATAAAAATGGTGATAATTAAACTGTTCTTAAGTGTTCAGTGATAGGATGGATGGATATTTACAAAAAGTAAATTGTCATACCCAGGACTCGGGGACACAAACTCCGTCGTCGCATTGAAACTACACAGTGATTTAAAAAGACAATTATTTTAATTTTATAAACTATCAGGTGAATCAAAAAACTTCATGAATTGCTCACCTGGTCTGAGCTGCAAGTTTGGCTAATAGCCTTTTTAGAAAATGCAAGTAAAGTGAATATAAAAGCCTGAAATACTTTTTGATACATTGAAAATTTCGAATTCAGTTGACGTTGTTAATTTACTTTACTTTAACCTCAATTTAAGTGATAGTGACCTCTGCCAATCTCATTACTATAATAATTATTACAAATACTCGGGAAATTTCGCACGCGTAATTCTATTTTCACTATTTTATATCATTACATATAGCAATAATATGTTTATGGTTAATAATTATCTTCATGAGAGATAAGAATATTATAATGTGCAAATAATTTTTAAGATTTATTAATCCACAGTGACATTTGTCAAGATTTGATGGCTTTGTTTGATAACATAGGATTTAGGGTAAACCCGATATTGGATAAACATTTTAGTTGTTTTGTTGCTTATGTAATACATTTATGTACTCATAAACATCGAATAGATAATTGTTACCAGAATAGATTAACAGATTAATCTGAGTAAGCAAAACAATAATTCATTAAATTCCAAACGCATAGTTATTCTAATGTTGCGTGTATTAAAGGTGGAGATTGCTGATAGAAAATTCGACGATTAAATGTTTTTCCAGAAGATTAGGCTCTGTAAAAACCAATGACCAAACTATGCAAGATTGGATTAATGATTGACGAAAGGATTAGACAATAAATAGAATGTGTTTAGAAACCGACGCGATTTTCAACTTCGTTCACGTTCGCTGATGTCACTGCTGCTGAACTAAAGAATGTACACTAAAAATTAATTGAATGCCAAAATGTACCTACTAGACTCATTTCCATGTCATTGATGTCAAATGAAAACATGACTAAAACAAATTATGATTTCGTTTAGAAAATACTCAGCCTAGCAGTAATCATCCAGTATCCTGATTTATTTTGATATTTATCTCTTCCAAAACATAATGCGTGTAAACTGACCCCTATCCTGACTTTGAATAAACATTAATTGAAAGTCTTAGTAAAACAAGTAAGTAAGTATAGTGTTCTGCAAAATCAAATCTGAATTTATTAACTACACACTAAAATAACAATTAATTGTAGACAGATTTATATAGACACATTATGATAAATATTACAACAAAAACACATTAAGAAACACCTTAAACTAGCAAAAAACAAAAAGTCCCAAAATTTTTACAATTTGTAACTCATTTCATTGTTAGAAAAACGGATATTTAGTATTTCTCCTCCTAGTACATTTGACAAACCTTGTGTAAATTTATAAAAAATAATTGTTGGAAACGAATAATAAACATATTTATATCGACGCTGCGCTGTTATGATAAATAATAACAATACATGTACAACTTATATTTACGAGGACCCTAAATAACAAAAACAAAATCGTCTATAATTCTTTATCAATTTCTAATTCATTTCATTGTAACAAAATCGGAAATTTAGTATTCCTCCTCCTAGTCAAAACGAAAATTGTATCAAATACTTTTATAAAAATTAATTGTGGAAATGAATATAAATAGATTATAGATTTATATGTACATGTATTAAATATAATACAATGCATTTATGAGAACCTTAAACAAATAAAAAAGGTTCCAAATTCTTTAGGAATGTGTAATTCAATTACATAGTCATAAACGCGGATATTTCGTGTTTATCCACCTAGTTACATCTGACAAACCAAAATAAAGTCTCAAGTTTCAATCCAATCTCATTTTCTGAACCATTTTCTTTGCCAGTTTCCGCTCGACATCTTTTCGTTTCACTATTTCATTTGCAATCTGTTAAAAATAATAAAAAATATTTTTATTTAATTCCTATAATTTTAAAAGGAAGTTGCTCTTCTCCCAAACAAACACGACCATCACATCACACTCCGCGCATTCAAACCAAATAAAATCTGTTTACTATAAAAAGTATTTTCAAAAGCAGCTAATTTAGTGTACTTCCAATAAAACAGCAATTTTGATTTCAAAAGAATTAACAAACTCGGGAAGGGGAATACAACCAAAATGTATATGATATATGACATATATCATATTTTCTATATATAGAATATAAAATATGTGTATTAAATAAAGAATGCACATCAATATTCTCAAATAGATAAAATAAACTTACTTGGTCACGAAGTTCCTTGATGACTGAATCAGGATAGAATAAGTACGCCATTTTTATTGGCTCATCCGCTTCTTCGATTTTGCCAGTCTCGAACAAAGCCTTTGCCAACCTGAAATTTTTTATATTCCAAAACTTTAATATTAAATATCGTAAAGTTATAAATACCTCTATTCATGCACATCCAGAATATTAACCCTTAAAAATATCTCGAAGTAAAATCCTAGCTTAGTAAATAAACTGATGATGTTAAATTACTATTATCACCAATGATAAAAATAAAGTGTCTCTTTCAATACCGGTAGTATGCTTTGAATTTCTTATCTTCAGGTGTTAAGGGCACTGCTAGGGCTTCCTTGCAGTGCTTAATGGCCTTACGAAATCGTTCAGTGTCGATATAAACCTTGGCAAGATTTATTTGAATCGAGTAGATCAGTCTGTGTGTTTTGTAGCGATCCATTTCTGAGACAGGAATCAATTCATTTACAAGTCCCTGAGCTCTTATGTACCTGAAAATGATTTCAATCATTTTGCAACATTTTATACAAATCAGGAGCTAAATAAAAATAAATAAATCTAATTGGAAATAACATTATCGATTCATAATTAGTATTCTTTTTCTTACTCTGTAACAGCTTCAGTAAATTCTCCTTTCATTACATGATCATTGCCAATAATCTTCCTCCGCTCTGCTGCTTCGTATATCGCACTAAATCCTTTCTTGCTCCGTTCTTCGAAAGAAAGATCTTCCACTGGGATGTCAGTCTTATACCTTGAGGCATGTTTCTGCATCAAATAAATGATCATCAACACGCTCGCTTCTAAAATTACCAAACAAAAACATAAAAACATTTACAGTCAGGTAACAACAATGCGTTTGGTATACAAAATTGTAATCTATATAATTGAATTAATTGAAAACCTTTTGGGATTCTGGGTGGACATCCTAGAGGGCCGTATGCATACTGATGAGCCAGCATACAATGATCTACTTCTCCTGGTCGCATATCACTTACAGCAATTTCAAGTCCGCTGATGACTTCTCCGAGACCGATGGTAAATCTTTTGGGGGACTTTTGAAAAGATGTAGCATCGAAAGGCTCATCATGACCCTCAACATAGAGCGTGTAATGTACCCAGACTAGATCTCCTCGCTTAGGTTTCTCTCCCAATCCAATTTTAATTATCTATTTCAAAATATCAAAAATACTGTTTAAATACTCGAATTATCAACAGCTATTAAAAATAATAACGTTAGACATGAAAGGTGAATTTATATTTGCTTCAGTTATTTCAACGCTCAATAAAAATGAACTAAAATGACAGCCTAGCCTTCATGTGTACATAAATTGTCACTGATTTAATTGTGTCATGCCAATAACTCACCCGTTTTTTTACTCCTCCCGGATGAGCAAGCAAAGAGCCATCAATATCATAAATAACATTTGTCATCTTGGATTCCAGGTAATCGTAAGACTCCAAATGCTCGAACTCACTATTAAACTCTGGTGCTAGTGACTTCTGTACGGCAGGTGAGTTTTCCTTTTTTTCCTCTTTTCCTGAGACGTCTTTTGAAGACTCCTTTGCTGCTTCTTGGCTTATCCAATCGATGCTACTTTCAGTTATGAGCCTTTGCATTTCCTTCTCCTCTTTCTCATCGTCAATGTCAGGTATGTTCCAATCATTATCCGTTGCTATTTGGAAGTATCCACTTCTTGACACCAAAAAATCACTGTAAGCAAAATATTTTTAACACAATTAAAAAAATGTTTCTTTTCTGTATATGCTTAAAATAAGTTGAAGACGTATTTAAAATGGATTCATATTATGGCACGAGAAAAGGTCAAAGGTCAAATATATGCAAACATTTGTTTTTTTCAATGTATACTTATTCATAAAATTATGCTTATTATTGAATACCTCTCGAGCTGCAAATATTATTTGTAAACAAAGTATTTCATTCTGCCAATGGCAATACTTAAATGCGATGATGACTTTTTGTATTCACATTTGAACTAGACAGTTGAACGACAAGAACTTACCCAAAGTTAAATCCTCCTACAATGCGATGAGTGTTGCGCTGCTCAAAATCGAAGTCAGTACTTTCAACATTAGACTCCTCATCCTTGCTGATATTATTAGAAGCCATTATGTCAAGGTCAATTAGTCCGTACTATCCCTGCCCTTTCAGCAACTGAAAATAAGTGTAAAGACACAAAGATTAGATGATGTTCAATTTTGTAAATACAAACTGTTTATTTTCGAAAAGAAAATTCAGAACATTTCTGGTTTTAACGAGGGGTTGTCACTTTGCAAAATATTGATTTAAGTCAAACGGCTTATAGAGTAATCAATGAGATACACATTTTTGAAATTGCCCCATATTTTTCGAGGGCACCTTGATCAATTCCAAATTTATAATTTTGGGGTTTTGTGGAGTGGTGATAATGCATTGGGAAAATGTATTTCGAAATTTTCGGCACACTTTAGCAAAGATAGTCGTCACCTTCAGCTCAAGGTGCCCTCGAGTTTTATCTCTTACTTTTTATGACATTTTTTTTGCAATACTCTACGTTTTCTCAAGATGTCGGAATTCGGAATCAAATCCCAACTACTCTATTTTTCTAACTCTTTACCCCTGGCCTGGATGGAACTTGAATTAAAAATAAATGGCAATAAAACTGACGAATAACGAACAAAAACAAATATTTTTTAACCAACCTGATTAGTACTAGATGAGTCCGATCCGAATAGTCCGAAAAGAGTGTAATGCAATGGCGTATTGAATCGCTCGATGGTGGTGAATAAGTGAATACAACAAAGCAGCGTCGTCAGTCGTTTTACTGATGAATTGTGAGCAAGTGAAAATATCTAATACGTTAACTTTACGTTTCGTTTATCAGTTCTTTTCTTACGGAATTTAGGAAGTAAATCTACGCAGCAACACAAGAGCCATCACGCAGGCGTGCCTTAATTTTGAGACTTCTCTTATGAAACCCATGCAAGTTGACATGTTCAGCTATTTTCTACATCATAATATTGTGTAGCCAGCTTCTATGTGCCTTGATGTCAAGACCGTATTTAAAACTCAGTTTGGGGGGGGGGGGGTTGGGCAAAGCCAAACTTATTTTATTACAATATTTGCGAATCCTCAAATTCGCGCAAAGCGCGAAAATTTTTACGATTTTAGCCTAAAAATTGATGAAAAACATGTCATTTCGCGCGAAGCGCGGAAAATTTTGTTCGCTCTCCCGAAAATTTTCTCTTTTTTCGACATTTCGGGGAGGGGGCAATTGCCCATGTGCCCATCCCCTAAATACGGCCATGCTTGATGTGCTACTGCCAACACAAACTGGTGGCTAATGCTCCTGTTGAATTGGATTTGAATCCCACCGACGATAATTGTCGGGGAGGGGGAGGCGGAACTCATTTTGACTATCAAATCGTGTTTACTTTTCAAAAATGGTTAAGTAGTAAATTTAAACAGACCCTGGACAGACAGAATGTTGATTCCAAAACATGGTTTTGTATTTTGTATACCAGTATATCAAATATTTATTTACATTCTCCAGAGGTCTTTTCATCCTCGCTTTTAACAAATTTTTTTTTTGAATGTATGATTAATACTTTTATATCTACCTACCTATATTACTAAATGAGTTTGTTCATATTTTCCTCGATGAAAGAAGCATAGGATTGAACTCTTGTGTAGACACCTAAATGAATAAAAATGAAAAACAGATGAAACGTCTTAACAAACAGACCATTATTTGATTACAATAATTGTTAGCCAGAGAAATGTTTTTTTTTGGCATCGTATGTGTTATTTTTTCAGCTGATTAAAGAAAATGTTATGGCTATAATATTACACGTACGTACCTGGAAAACCTCTCCCGCAGCCGATACCCCAAGAAACTAGGCCACAAAGAATCTTTCTATCGTCAATTCTGCACATCATCGGACCCCCTTTAATATTTTCAATGTCACAATGTTCAAAAACTTCGCCTCATTTCATTATGTATTAATTTTTCACATTTAAAAAACGTGGATACAGAAAAAGCAGAAAGCAGAAATAGATATAAGTAGATGCGATATTGTTTCCCATTGTCCAAAAATTTGTAGACCAAAAGGATTAATGACATGATTGATAAGAAGCATTTTTATTGCATTTTTTGCTACGTATCTCACTATACGTTTCAATTTCTGACTTCTAACAACATAACAACGATAATGTGTAAAGTAAATTAAGTCTATAGCTATTGGCAGAGTGCAGATGAAAGATCTATGCTAAATTCCCATAAGGTTTCCCCTCCAGTTCTAGATTTCTCGACTATGATCAAATGAATTTTTGTACAGAATTTAGAGACATTTCATACAAATATTCACGTTACGGAGATACTTTTCGCATGTTTAAAAAAAATTTTTATAAAATTCCTAAGAGCAGAAATCTATTTTTGAAAAATTCAATTTTACATGCAGAAAAAGTAGGAGCTCGTTTGGACTCCCTCAAAGTTATTCCTTAGCTGTGGCCCCATCAAACCAACGTACAGACGAAGAGCCCCGTCAAAGGGATATTCGTATACATTGTCGCCCCATCTAGACATGTGCACCCTGCCAATTATGTTAAAAAGGAAATGTACCAGCATCTCCCTGGCAGGAATCTTTTCCATTTTCTCCAGCGCAGATCATTGAAGGGAGGATCTGAATCCCCATTGCTGAGAAAGTATTCTGACAGTCTACATCCGAAACAAGAGGAACAGTAACTTTTTGCAGTTTGGCTACTTCGGCTGTGCCTCCCTCCTCCACAGATCCCCAACCTGCCACCACCACTGCTTCATCTTCCACAAAAATAAATTTTATTAGTAACATATTGTAAATTAAGTCTAATTGTGTACAGTAATTAGGTGAGTTAGGTTATATAGGTCTACTCCAATACGGTACACAGTAAAATACATTTAAGTATACCGTATGGTCACGGTCGTGTACCTTCGGGTTGAAATTCCGGAGTTGGATATGAGATATGTCCGACAAACGAATTGAATTCTAATGGTACTGCCAGTTTAATTAATGCAATATCATTTTCAAATGCCAACCTAAATGAGAATGTAGTTAATTATTTGCCATTTTACTTTAACTTTGATGATTTTTAGTGGAAAAAAAAGTCGAACGCACTGGTTATAATTTGGGTGAATGACAATTGTGGCGATGGCGCGTCTTTGTTCATGCCCCTCGTACACGGCGCTGTCGTGATCACCAGCCACAATGACAAACTCCTCATTCGTACCCTGTCAGACCAAGCACATTGTTTTCAAAATATTTCTACTCCAATATTTTGCTTGAATTTTATCTTTCTATAAATTCTCATGTTCTGTCATTCTTTAAGGCTACCTTGACACACTGAGCAGAAGTGATGACCCAATCGGGCGATAGAATTGACCCAGCACAGAAATGTTCATTTCTTCGTCGAATATCAACTATCCAAGGAAATTCATTTGGAACAGCCTCTTCTCCGCCTATTATTCTTACTCCTGCTCTTTCATTGTTTGCATCTACAGTTAAAGCCTTCCTTGGAGGGATACCTATAATAAATAAATAATAATGACAACAATGAATTAAATCTATAATAAGAATGTGTAAACTAATTTTTACAAAAAATAAATAATGCGCCTTATTTATATTTTTAGTTGAGATTTTTAGGATATCATTTCGATTAGTTGATATTATTAGAATTGAGTTTTCAAAAATAGAAAAAACCTTTGATCCAAGTTTCAGCAAAGACCGCCACAACTACGTATAAAGATGTCAATATGAGCAACTTGAGTGACATGATAAAAACAACGTTTATATTTGTCAGAAAATAACCGAATGAAAACAATTAGCACAGTGTGATCTCTTTTGGGCAAAAGGTTAAAACTACATACAACCTAAATTAGTTCTGCATTTATTCAAGCTATTGGAATGTTATATTCATCCCTTTCGGCATATCATCACTACAATATTTATATCTTATCCTTATCATATCATTCATTAATTATTATCACAAAATATTATCATTGTGTTGCCCATCATCTCAAAAAGCATAATAATAATATTAATAATTTACTGAGAAGAGAATAATGCACCTAAGGCCAGGGAACCTTATCTCAATTACACACCAATCCTCTTTCATGGACATTGACGTTGCATGGCTATTATTATTAATAAAAAACCACAAAAAAATTTTCAAAACTGAAAGGTAATTCCAAAAACAGCAAAAATATCAAAAAAAGCAAAACAATATGTAAATAAAGTCATTTGCAATTGCAATGGACATTATGTAGGTAATTGTGTTTGCAGAAAATGAGAATTATCATTATAAACTAATAATTATTGTCAAATTGAGGTTGAGCCCAATAGCAATTCAATCTGTCCTTATAAAATAATTAATTTCTCTAGCTGTGCGTACAATTGAAAGGATGAATTGCAAATAATAAGTGTGTTAACGGTTTATTAGGAAATTAGTGCAGTTATTGAGAGAGGTTACTAAGGATAAGTGTATATAATTGTGAAAATTGAAATATCATGAGTTGCGAGTGAAGTGAATGCCTTCGGGGCTGAGATGTAGGATATTGGATTGCCATTTCTTCAGTTGGAGATCTGTGAATAGATTTTGAGAGTTGATGCATGTAAGTGTAAGTTAATATCATGAGGATGGTTCCTCCCTGTGCACCGAATGCAAAAGTCATGTCATGAATTCGTTCTGCCTGCAAACAAGCTAGATTTACAGAGAGCTAAATTATGTGTCTGATGATGATGGCCGAGTCTTGTTATTATGTAGCGCTACGCGGAATTATAAGAATGCCTTCAAGTTCTGTATGTGTATCTATGTATGTATGTATCTATCTATCTAAGTATCTATCTGAGCCCATTTTTTATATTTCTAGTCAACTTTTTTTAATTCTGTTTTCAGTATTGAGTCATGTGTCCTCTCAATAACAAAATCCAGAAAAATGGACGAAATCGCACCCTCTCCATCCCCTACCCCGCCCACTTTTCTTAAAATTCAACTTTTTTGAATTCTGTTTTCAGTATTGAGTCATGTGACCTCTCAATAAGAAAACCAAGAAAAATGGAAGAAATCGTCTCACCCTCCCCACCCCCAACCCTTTTATGTGTAATAAATGACCGCTACATTGCTACTCTGTTTACAACAGTTTATTTTTATATGTAGTGCTAAGGTGCATATGGCTGGCTGTGAGGAGAATGAAAGAGATAAAGTACGAGTTTGAATGTGAATGAGGTGAGTTGTCTTTTATTAAATCTGTGCAGTGAGATTACTATATTAAAAATTGGATTTTGACTGCTGAGGCTGTAATTGTAATGCAGAGAGGGACGATTATGGCATTCGACTCGACCACTCGACAGCTAAATAAATGAGCTGCCCAGACGGATGGACGGGATGAGAACGAAGAACCATCCCAAATGGCCATTTCATCTCCTTAATGCTCAACTCGACTGAACTGGAATTAACGCTGACGAATTAGTCTGACTATATCCATACATTACTATAACTAATAATCCCAAGTAGCCTCCCTAATACCAAATCACGTCCCTTTACAGTTAAACCAGGGAACAAAAAAAATACGATAAAAAATCCCTTAAATACACATGCCATATATACAACAATAATTTATTCTGGAATCATTCCTAGAAAATTTCTATTTATGGCATCCCTCATTTTTATTTTCAACCCAGACTAATTAGTAGGCACTATCACTAATAATTTCTATCTATCAAATTATATTTGATATTCAAAACCAGGGAACAAAAAAATCCTATTCCTAGGAATAATCGTTATATGACTGTCATACTAAAAAAATTGATCGAAATCCCAAATAAATTCTAATTATGGAGCTAATGGAATAAATAAATATAATTTATTTTGGAGCGTGAATAATTAGAATAAATTAGGAGAATTTTCTTAGAATAAAAAATACTTGGTAAAATATCCTCCACAAGTAAAATCATAATAATTTATTCTCCTTGAATGCTCTGTAGACATCTATTTATGGAAATAGGCAATTTATTTTGAAATATGACTAATTAGTTGAGCTTTTAGTTAATTAATTAATTTTGTCTACTTTAGTGATCTTATAATAATAATTGTAAACTGAGAAATAATGCACAAGGAATTTATGGATGTGTTTTAATTTTGTTTTTTTTAAATAGAAAAGGACTGTATATTGAGATCCCTGGGTGGGGGATGCAATTTATGGATGCACATGCAATCTAGCAATGTATAAAATATGTCAAAGTGTTATGGTTTTACATATTTCAATCTGTAGTTTAGTTAATTCAAGTTTAAAGTGATTTAGTGGGGATGTGTATAGATATGGCCGTAAGGAAAGGCAATTGGATTCAATTGCAGTGCATATTTAATTAGTTTTACAAAAGGTAAAGGCATCAAGTCCTGAGAGTGACTAATGCACATGAACATTATCCTTTGGCTCCTTCTCTCGCTCGCTTTTCTCTTCTTTTTGGACATTCAAGTTGTTGGTGGATGTGGATGTTGGTTGGGATTGGGACTCACTGACGCTGACGTCTCACCTTTCCTTATCTCACTAAATGATTGTTCTTCCACACTACCACAATCCCATTTAATCTCTTACACTATCATGTAGCGTGTATTTTTACATTTACCTGTAAGATACAAACAATAATAAAATTACAGATCACTGCACGAATACAGTCGCAAACAAATACCGTCAAGACTGTAATAGATCTCTGCCTTCTTCTAATAAAACGTAGAATTAATATGAACATATCGCTGAGACTATTGTAAATTAAAAGAAGATAATTTTTCCCATAAAATTCAATAATCTCACTATAAATTAATTTTAATTGCCCTGCTACTGTAAAATTGTAATTAAATTATTAAATTACAGTTTTATAAATAATTCTTTCAGCTAAAATTTTGTTTCGGCTATGGTAAAACAATTTTAGCATACGTTATTTTAGATTAAGTCTGGTTTTTATGCGAATTTAATGACCGAAGAAATATTTTTGGAAGGGATAAAGAGGAAAAAGTTGGGCAAAATATGGTATAAATAAATGTGTGTTCCTTAATTGGTATTTTACGGTAGAATATTATTTTGTTGTTATGTTTTATTTAGTATAAGGTTATATCAAAGCAAACAGGTAATGTGCAGATAGTAGGCTATTAGACGACAGAGGACAAAGAGAGAGGATTACGTTTAAAGTGTTGTGGGTGAGATAAGATTATGGGAAGACAGAAAATAAAGAAAAGAGAGAATGAATTATGAGAGCAGAGCAGACAGCCGAGTCCGTCACTTTTTCAATTCAATGCAGAATTTAGAATAGCTAATCTACAAAACTACAATTTTATCCTCTGCGTCCTCTTCGAATCCTTCTCGTTAGTTAGACATCTAATGTAACTTTAACAATATTATTAGGCACCTCTCCTTCTTGTTATCTATATATTATGTATATTATATCCAATGCGAAAACAAATCATGGTTTCCAAAACTTGCAAATATATTTCTTACATATTTCTCTGAATCTCTTACAAAAACCTTGTCAAGTTAAATCTAATAGCAATTTCTCTACATGTTATAACTTTTTCTATAAATAATTTTTCCACCAACAAATTTTCAACAATAAAATAATTTTTCCGCGATTAATTTTTCCACATTTAATTTTTCTCTAAATAATTTTTTCCACAATTAATTATTATTTTTCTCCCAATAATTTTTCCACGATTAATTTTTCCACAATTAATTTTTCCGCAATTAATTTTTCCACAATTAATTTTTCTCAAAACATTTTATTTTTCAACAAACAATAATGAATATACTTTCAAATGATTATTCTTCAAAAGTTTTATTTTCTATTTACTTTTGGAAAAACTATTTTTCCCCAACACTAATTTTTCCTTTCTACTTGAAAATGGAAATAGTGTAGAGAGGGAACCCTGTGAGTTACAGCACTGCCTTTTAGAAGAATCGTAGGAAAGGTAAGTACAAGACATTCAATTCAAGTCAAGTATTAGGCGTTAGTTTATGTTTTATGTGTTCCTAATATGAACATCGCACACAGATTCTAAATTCTAACATGTTTCCCTCTAATAGTGAACATGTTTTCAAGCACTGCTCGTTCTATCAAGTGTCTTGGGCTAAAAAATACGTGCACTCTTTTTGGAATGGACACCTTCTCTTCCCTCAATTCCCATTGTAAACATTCATTCTGCTATTATTACTCATTTACTAAATATTCTTAGTTCTCTAAACACTCCAAATGACATGGCTAGGCGATTGCTACCGACATCCACATTCAATTCATTCATTTTCATCGAACATCTACATAAATGCATTGCAAAAATGACAATCTCTTGTATTTCTTCTGTTTTTCCTCGAGTCTAATGCCAGCGAATTAAACAACCTAATTGTCTCACCTGAAAAAAATGCACGCAATTATAATGCCCATCCATTATATTAATCACCACATGTTTTTGTGTTTCAAAATATTTTATACTTCATTGTCAGAACCACAGAAATATTTTTGCAGAATTTGCTACAAGAAAACGTATTATTTTATTATACATTTTACCTTCTGAATCATCACATCCAACATAACTTATTTCTGTACAGAAATAAAAATTCCTTAAATTAGCAACAAATAAATGACAATATCAACAAAACATATTTTCCAAGTTGAACAATTATTAATAAAATGCATTTTCAAATGCTTTTTACAAGGAAATAATTTGGTTTCTAAAAATGCAATGAAGAATTTGCTACATTTTAAGATAACTAAGATAATTTTTCATCATTTGACATGTTTCAATCCCTTGATGATTTTTAAAGTGGACAAAAATATCTTTGTTTTCTGTCTTTTTAATGCTGTAGACAATTAGTGTTTTATTTTTAGTGATTATATAAATAATGAGAGCTAAATATATAAAAAAATTAATGAGTATGGAGCCAATGGAGGTACTTTGATTGTAAAATGGTCTAGAGAGAGAGTGAAAAAGGAAGTGGTGGTGGTTGTGTAAGTGGAAGTGAAGTGTGGTGGTTGGTGGGACATGTTTGGGAATTGGGATGTGTGCACACGACAATGGAGTGGTGACTATTTATTTGCTGAAAGACAGTCGTCCTTGCTAATAATTTGGCTGGGCCAAGTGAAGCGAATCTACTGTTGGATTTGTAAGTAGTCAGTTGATGAATTGTGAAGGCTTTTCTCGAATGCTCTCAGTTTTTTCTCTGAATTCAAGTGAACTGAAAGTATATACATATAGATTAACAATAATAACTAGCGTTGCCATTTAATCTCTTCGAGTGTCTACATTTCCATTTACACACACACTCACGAACACAGGTTACTTATAATACAAGACACTACCAAAGAACTACTCTCAAAATCAAATGAAATGAATTGGAGATTTTTTTCTGTCACATGTCCATTTAGGGCAAGTGCTCACGATTAGTTACATTACTTACATGACATTAGTTTACATTAGTTACATACGTAGGTACACACATCAACCAACCACAAACTATACACAACATCTCTCACTCTGTTACAGTTTTTAGTTTTTACACACAAAGCAATTCATTACTCTCCTAGCTCTAAAACATTTACAAAATTTTTAAAATTATATGTATATAAAATAAATTCATAAAAAATATCCAGAAATAAATTTTAAAGCTAGTCAATTTAAAAAATATTAACTTAAAAATAAATGTTTTTGAAATTTCATTATTTTGAAGAAGATTGAAATAATTTAATTAAAATTGACAGAAGTCAATCATAAAACAAATACAATTTGAAAGTTTGAAAGTTTTTTGAATTGGTTTAAAGTAAATTTCATTAAAATTGCAATTATTTTTTGGTACTCAGAGAATTCAGAGCGTAATTACTAATTACTAAAGAATTAAAGTTTAAATCGGGAAAAATAGTTAGAGTTAGTGTCCTAGGACAAGTTTGCTAATTGGGTGCTTAGGAAAAGGAGCCTGTAACATGTGCATAATAATAATAACGCAGACAAGAGATTTACCTTCCTACACGAAATGGACATAAATAATTAGCTTAGAAATACGTGGACTCTCTTGCTATTATTACAGAATCTCAAGTAAAAAGTGTACGCAGCAAGCAGACGTTAAATCATTAAAAATATTTCTATACTGTTATTATGTTGGACAGAAATGATTTCATTGGATTTTTAAATATTTCTCTTAACTGTAAACAGAGACAGAGACTAGACTTGCTGATCTTTATAGCTCTACGTACGTACATTTGATATTTATGAACTTGTATCGAGATGTAAAAAATGTGGCCAGAGAGTGGAGTCCTGTCTGTCAACCATCCCCATAATATCCCAAAGTAGAAAATACTTGATTTTTAATGTGTGATGAACCTGAAATGAAATGCTGACAATTATTGGGATGAGCAGAGCGAGGATGTGAAATTTTTATGGAGCATTAATTCCGAGCTGAGATGGAGGTTCCTTATTGCAATCATATTAATAACAAAGACATATGTTAAGATTAGGCTTATCTCTCTGTGTCTTGGCTAAATAAAAAAGAGAGTTGAAGACGACAGCCCCACATCACAACAGAACACCTTATCTAATTTATTTATTTCTGTTTGTTTAAACTTGAATCTAAATCCCTACTTTTCTGCCTATTGTGATAGTCTCATTTCTGCGTCTCACCCTCGCCATTTACGACGCTCCTCATCATCGCCCTTTCATTTCCTGCTAAATCACAAACACTTCTTCTATCTCCTATGCAAATTATACACAAGAACTCTACTCATACTACACTCCTTGTTTACTACTTAGGTTTCAAATTTATTAGCCTTTAAATGCCACACTAATTTAACACTCTCACCTTAATCACTAATATCCTATTTCTTAAAACTTCTACTAAAAAATAGACAATTTCTTTATTAGGCAGTTAGCGCATTCACATATAGCTATAAAACCTGATAAAAAAGTATATACTATTCCTCTAAAAATCTAAACAATAACTGACATCGCAAAAATTACAATTTCTTAAAACTACTACTAAAAAATAGACAATTTCTTTATTAGGCAGTTAGCGCATTCACATAGCTATAAAACCTTATAAAAAAGTATATTATTCCTGTAAAATTCTAAACAATGACATGGCAAAAACTATGATTTTATGCGTGGGAATTATGTTTTGAATTTATTTCTATAGAATTCATTGTAAAATTCCTTTTGTTTACCAATTGGATAGATTCAATAAAGTTTCGTATAATATGACGCAAAGTGCCTATTGTCAATATTTTGGGATTTGTTGTCCTGTCCAGCAGGTCATGTCTGAATTGAATAGTTTTCCTGTCTGCTGTGTTATCTGAGTGAGGGGGGATATTAT
>JAAAYG020019627.1:0-20579 GCA_009936455.2 Tomocerus minor
ATACCTGTTGCTGCTGATACACCCCTTCATTAAAGCTTAGTGTGCATGGGAAATGGGAAGGTTTCAGAGATTACTAAAGACAGAAGTCACAGAAATAACAAATTGTATGATATGATTATGAAGAATTAAAACGCATCCATATACTTCCATTTATCAGTTAATTGTAGTAATAAAGTCTACTAATATGTTATATTATTATATTGGAGTGATTTGAAGAGTCCTGTTAATTCTATTATATCTGAAAATTTGCGATTTCCATGTTGTTAAAATGTAAATGCCACTTTTACACAAAAGTAGAGATAATTCTGGCTTTAAGTGAAAGTTGAAATTATGTAGTAAAGTCAATTGCTTGTCTCTGCCTCCCAGTTACCAACAGAGTAAACATCCTTTTGTGTCTGAAATTGTATGGTTGCTTGGAGGTGGAGGACTGCTTTACTATCCCATTGCGTATTATGCTGGTGTTGGGATTTTATTGGTACAAGACAGAAAGTACTAATCTTTATCGTGTAACTCACTTAAAATATCTCCTCCTATCTCTTCATATAAAGATAAATATGCTGTTAAGTTACAACAACAGAACAGCACAGCAGTGAAATAGAATCTCGTAAAATCCTTTCCGTCTCTACAAAACAAACACGCAATCAAATCTGAAGCTTTTTATTTTCTTGTGTATTTCACATCGTGCATAACATTGAGGTACCTAAAACACCCACACTATATATGCTATATAGCACTTACAAAAGCAGAATTGGCTAAATAAAACCTTTGTAGCTATAATTCTATTTCCTTGCTATGTAGGTTTCCCTAATGCTGCTGACGTAAAGATAGACCTAAATAAAATGTATGCAATTACGAGAAACGCCAAGTCAATGTTGTTATCTTTAGGAAGTGTGAGTATCAATGTTTTCTACTTGCATGGAAATGAAATGCTACTCCTGACTGTCTCGACCCTGACGGAACTAACTTACTGTTGTTAATATTATTACAAATTACAATGATACTGAAGTCCGCAGACATGGATAATGAAAAGTGAACGCTGAATTGTGACTCATTCGTCTTTGAAATAATTTGTCTTAATAACTTTATTATCTTCTATTGCTTTCGAAGTCTGTACTCTTGGACGCAATTGCATTCCAGAAACGGCACAATATGGAGTAAATAGGTAAATTATTAAATAAAGCATTTTGTATTCTGATAAAATATTTCCTTCTGGACTTAGTACATTTATATTTATTATTTTATAATGCCTTGTCTTGACTTTTATACATCAGAAAATCAGAATATGCCCACTCAGAATATATCACTTCAATTTTCATTATTCAATGCAATATTCATTAATATACATTGAAATCAATTTATATAAATCAGATTTTTCAGATATTTTATATCGATATAAATAGTTTCAGACATAACAGAAAAAGCTTCAAGTAGTTTATCCGGTATTGAGTACGAAATGTTTGATGTCTAGCAGGTAATGCTACGACTAATATTTACTTGTTCTGCCTGTGAAAATTTGATAATGATAAAGCTACTTAGAGTGCAACTGCAACTCTCCAGGAGAGCTCAGTTAACCGACAATGGTGTAATAATTTATGGGCTGAGATGTAACAATGAAATAAGCTAACAAAGACGATGCATCAACATTAAATTTCTGTCTGGGAATGGAAATCCTAATTTGAAATTTACTATCTGCAGACTCAGGGACAATGAGTAGAGCAAGATGAGCCTGTATAAGTATATGTATTATATTATTAACCTTATTACATCACAAATAGTATCGTCAAATCTCTTTTAAGTAAGTTTACAGCAAAGGTTGTTAATGCATTTGCTGTGCCATGATTACTGACAATCTGCTATAGTTGTTGCGGTAGTTAACTTAAAGGAGTAATGTGTTCATGAAACGTATCACAACCTCATCTATAAAATGAGAAAAAAACTTCTATGGGAATGAGAAAATTCTGTTGGTTTATGATTGTTTTAGTATAAAGAATACTTAAACAGGCAGCAACTATTTATGTACATAGTCCATAAGTGCAACATACAAAATGCAGTGCTTTAACTCTATTTTCGAACAGCACCATTATTATGAGTATGAGCTGTCTGTAATGCAGTTAGTGTGGTGATTTGTCCATTGAATGAAGTTTTATTTGATCATTTATTCTTTTGTGATGTGGACGTGTCTGTCCCAGTGATCCGGCTACAGACAAAGAAATCTTATAGTGATAAGGATTTTCTAAAGAAGCAGTTGTATAACATCCTATAATACTATATGCTTATGTTCCCATTTTACAGATGCGCGGTTAGTGTTAAGAAAATAAGAAAAGAAGCCTGTGGATGTAGTAATGTGATGTTAATGATATAATAAAATGTGAGATCTCATGATGAGCATCTTTCTTGTCTTGTTTTATCCCAAGTGAAGTGGTCCCAGGGATGAAAAACTCATAATAGTCTACAGAAAGAGAAAAATATATGCAATGTGACTCTTGAGAATGACCACGTATAATATAATAGAAGTTGCCGATGCTGGCTATAAAGCTGCTGATCATGGTTCAAGAAACGAATAAAGACAAATCACATGAGAAGAACGAGATTAACAATAAGACTAAGAATAATAAAAAGAAGAATAGTCCGAAATAGTAGCAAAACAATGGAAGAGTTTCTTGCGAGGCGGGTGGTAGTTGTAATGATAACATTGCGGCTTTTTCTATTATGCTACATTGAGTTTAAATAATACTTTTCCCTTATTTACTGTTTCTCAAGGTAAAAAGAATCAAAAGAATCATCAGTTACAAAAAAGGAACTCTGCTAGAAAAGACAAGAAAGATCAGTTCAATTAGCTGCTAATGTTCTAACAGACAGGGGCCAAAACAAACGGAACTTACAACTGGTTGTCTCAAGTCTCACTAATTATGACATAAAACGGCCATTGACAATGGCTGAGGGAAAATGCAGTTTGGCCAACTTTTTAGTTTTTAGTGTAACTAATACATTTTTTGGAGAAAGAGAAACCTTTTCAATTCCTATTTTAAACTCAGTATGTTTACTTCTGCAACCGATAAAATACAGCTAAAATTATTTTCATATAACTTTAGGTACTTAACAAGAATAGGTGTCCCATTTATGACACTTAACCATTTAAATACAACTAGTGTCGCAAAAACTGCTTGAACTAATAAGGAAAAACCATTATGTCGTGGATTCATGAGAAGATTGGCACATTTTGTCATTAGTCCCTTGAGCATTGAAAATTTCTGGACACAATCGAAAATCGGGGGAAGTTTGGGCACAATGTAGTAGATAATTATTATTATAGTGGCAAATTGCAAATAATAACGTATTATTTAAATAAAAAGAACAAATTGTCTATCAGCTAAACAACCAGTAAAAATTATGTGCGATATGAAGTAAGGAGTGATTTACATTCAGAGATATTGACTGACACACTCTTTGATAGAGATTAGTGAGACTTATTGAAATATATCTCAAGTATTCTCCATTATGTACCGTTATGTAAAAGTATCGAGTAATATGTTACACTGCTAAGTAGCTACGGTTTATTTGCTCTTGAACCACATGCATGTACCTAAAGCGCTTACTTAAGTGCACCTTATGTATAAGGTGTCTGCAAAACTGCCGTGCAGAGTATTGATACTAATGCATAACTAAATATGTGCCACACTCTACATAATTCAGCTTTCTGAGTCAGTGAATGATGTAAGTCTGCTTTGACAAGGCAGTTTTATAGGATTTCCATAAAACAATTTAAATTACAAATGACGATTAGCCATCTGAAAAGTACGATTGTCGATGTCGGTCACTCACCACTCGTCGCTGTTAATACGTGAGGAAAAATCTCGCCTAATAAGTCAGACTTAAGTGGTCGGACGGTAGAAAAATGTTGCTGAAGTGAAGAAACGAAAGATAAGACAATCTGAAACAGCAATTCCATATCCAAATTAGCTGACGTGATTCTCTCTGTAAAAGTTCCGTCCAATAAGCAGCTACAAATGTTTCACATATTAGCAAACAAAAACTGTGTATATAGGACTTGTGCATAATAATGCACTATAATTTAGCCATAAGTATTATACGTATGCGTACCTAGCTACTTACCTTCTCAAAAGCAGATAAAATATTTGCTACAATTTAAATACGCCTGAATGTATTGCCTACATTCCCATTATTGTCCGGTTGGGGATGACGTAGGGACGACGATTACTTTATAATGACATGCATTCATGCAATATTTGTTGGTTATCTGTACGTTGCAATAAAATGTAGGCTATGCTAATCCAGACGGACATTTCGTTTACCGTTCTGTTAAATCCTTTCCGTTTTCCCATACTGTGCTCTTCTGTGCTATAAAAGTGATAGAGAATTAGTGTATACGAAGACGCAGCTTTGATTCGACATCATTATGATAGCGAACTTTATTTGTCTCAGTTTTCTTTTGTTTATTTTGTATTTGAATACAAAAGAATTGACTGCATCCGTTTAGTAATAAAGTTGTAGTTTGCTAATGTGTCAACTAAAAATTCACTGCAAAGTATGAGTTACATTATTTTTTGCTTTAAGGTACTTGCTGTAGATGTGATGTTAGTTTTTACGTTTTTACAATATTTCAGACAGTTTGTACTAATATGTGGGTAGATAAACATGAGTAATATTGTAATCAGTGCAAGATCAAGGTCGGAAATGCGTGCAAGAAAGTGTGGGAGAAAGTCCGCTGGCTCTTCGGCATTTGACTCATAATAAGCACGTTAATTAAATTAAATTCCGAAATGCTGTGGTAGGGATGTTGAATTTCTATTAACCCAACAATCAAAGTCGTCAAACATTTATGGTAGAGTACATTAAAGTCATTTAAGTTAGCCTTCTATGGGATTTCGCTATGATTTTTATCAAAGTTCAGTGAAACCATGTAATTTAAGCAAAAATTTGTACAGACAAATTGTTCTTTTAAACAGCTCGTTCCTAATATCCTAATATGCATTTAAAGTTCATTTATTTGCCTGTAGTATCTTATCTCAATAGAAATGATGAATCATAGGTAGATTAACAGAAGCAAATACAATAACAACCCGGAACACCTTTTTTTCATATAATTCCAAACTAAGACTAGTTAATATGTAGTTAAGTGCGGATGGAAAAATAAAATACCAAAGGTAATAAATTCCTTATAAGCACAGAGTTAACGAAGATAGAATCGGCAGGTTGAAAAGTGCCATTAGTCTAAAACGAAATAAGAAAGCCTCGCACAAAAGTGTGGGTACCCATGTTATCCTGAGAGTTAGTTAGGCTAACTGATTTTGCATTTGTGTCCAACTGATGAGATGCGTATTCTGGCGGGTATGAACATTGAGTAGTGAACAGCATAATAATATTGAAGGCTGAAGGAGCAGAAACGGAAGATTGTCAGCTCAAACTAAACTCAGCGTCTTTCCTCTCATTTAGAAGACAGTCCTAATCATCTTCGTGAAATATTGCTAATATGCAATCACTTTTTGCTTTGTTTTGCATGCTGGGCGCAACCGGACTTTTGCACTGTTACACACACAATAATAGATGGAGGACTTGTGTATTTACTACCGTTGTGCTCCGTCACATAAGACAAAAGAAGCCCTGTAGGAAAACTAATCGTCCAACTAACTCCTAAGTGCCAAACTGTTAACGTCTGCCTTTCAGCAAGTCACAATGGAATAGGCGAATCAAGCACAATTCCTCTATCTCTCCTAATAACTCAGCTAATCATCATTTTTCTTTGTACTTAATACAGTCGTATTAAAATTATGTAGTTGTTCGTCATTTTTGTAGCTACATTTGCAATTACAATCTGTGAGCAGGATGACATAACATGTATGGCTAGATCCCTGCGTCTTCATTCGTTACATCTCCTGTGTAGGTCATCATTACATTGTTCCTGAATCCCTTCCAGCGTCTCTTGATCTTCCTTTGTCTGCCTAGCTACTTAAATTTCCTCACTGCATTCAAACATACCAATATTTGATGCACCTGCCTAAGCTTGATTTTACATATGCAAATGAACACAGATTTTCTATAGTTATGATTGTATTATAATACATACTACTTACACACATATATTATTATTACATGTTAAAGATATGAGTATATTGATGCAAGTGGTTGTAGCATCAGATATCAACTTCATCTGACATCAGATGCATGAAGCACTCCGTTCATTACAAAGCACATCAAAGCAGAATCTCATTCTGCAGTTTGTCAAATTGTCAAAAGTAATTATTATCTGTCACTGAATTTGGATTTAAAAATAATCGCTACCATCCCTTGGTGCTAGGCAAACATTTCCTTTTATAATCCACGCAGTTCAATTCTTCCAGTTATGTCTTCAGCCCACAACTGTACCCTTCAACATCGCTATCTAACTGATCTTTATCGCGAAATGCATTTAACTTTTGTCTACATAAACAGTTTCTGTATTGTAGTGTTAAGCATGCATGCAGTACGATGCAGCATGGGATTTCTGCTCCTGCGATTTCATTCTATGCAATTCAATCTTATTACATTCCAAAATAGGTACCTTCATAAAGAAATAGCAATATGCAACAAGGAAATAAGTACTGCATTTCGTACCCTTCAAATACATTCAATATTTACATTGGAGTTTGGAGTAGTACTCTCTGTACACAGCACACTGTGTGCCTAACTTTGCCTACCAGAGTGAATATTTTATCTATATTTTGCTTCGAGATTTTCCCTTCTTTATAGAATATAACTTTTGTCAAACTACCTAACCTATATTACAATGTTGGTTATTTTATTACTTCATAATGTGAGTACATTGAATTGAAATATACCATTGTTCACTTTTGACAATTGTTAACAAACCAGTTTCCCGTTTCTGGATTTTAGAAGTTTAGTATAGTTAAATTCCTAGGAGAATGAACTAAATAAAGGAATATTGTCATAATACATAGCACAATATTGATAAGATGGCCGATGGTGTTCATTTATTTCGTAAGATTCGTTTCTTGGCAGAATACGGAAATATTCACTTCCTGTATGATAGATTATGGTTTTGTGGCAATTTATAAAAGTTGAAGGCCAAAGTTATGCGATTTTTAGTTTCTGAATTTCAGTAATTTCGGTTCGATTCCAATCTCAGCAGCAAAATATTGTTGAGGAAATTATGAAATAGCATTGTTCTATAGGGTAGCGACTGCTGCCGGGAGATCCCTATACTTATCTTTAACAAGTGCTTTAGTCCGTTCTGCTTTGTTGACTTAGGTAACCTGAAGATGACAAAGAAATTTTCATGGAGCCAAGCATAAGTCAGTAAACTGAAATGTGGTGTTACTCCTCTTCCTCCAACTTCTCATTCATCTCGAGAGTGTCAGTCAGTGCCACTTTATTACGATTCATTATTTTGCATGACTCTTGCCTTACGACGCCCGTATTGTTGGTTTACAGAGCCTTGTTACGTTACACTTCATGCAGTAGTATCCGAATCTCACTATTCTGCCAAAAGGAGCACAATTTCGTGTAAGGCGTCTCATTTCATACTCAGCACGCTAAGGAGATAAATGACAAATAAGACGGGTGACGAGAGGGATGAGAAGTGATAAGATGATGATACTCAATTTGCATCTCATTATCCCTACCTGATGTCATTATATTCAGTTTTTAAGTGATATCTGTCAGTCTATTTCTATTCTGTTAACTACCTGACTTTCCCAAAATAAGCATCATGATAAAAACCAGCACGGATCTACATACACCATTATGTGACAGGCATTAAGCTTTAATTCTTGTGTAAATGAGTTGCAAATTCAGTCTACAGTCTACACGTAGACATGAGTAGCTACATCATTTATTAACTCTATGACCCTATCTGGTCCTGTACATAAGTAACTGAACTTATGCAGTCGAAATCACTTACACGCAGGCCATACTCGCCCACATACCTGATCTGTTGTAAATGTCAGAGATTTCTATCGGAAATACTATTTATACTATACACACTGTCAAGGTGTCAAATTGAAACTGATTGGATAAAAAATATTTCATTTTTCTATCATGTTTACACTTTATCTGAAAATTATGCTACAGCCTGTGTAACTCTTTGACACAGGCTAACCATCCACAGTAAATATGGTAGTAGGTAATTGTGTGCATAAGGAAATTCTTTAGGTAGTCTTGTGAAAATAGTTTATTACAAATAGTCGCTTCACATTTTCGATGCCATAATAATCGTGTGCCGTGTGTCAACATTGAATAACTTAGAAGTAACATGCTATCCGCTGGCTTTCATTCATTGGAGGTCAGCACTTCCAAAGTCGTGAAATAAATAGTATTCATGTAAAAGTGCCGTTGTTTACTTACCTTGTGCATATAATATTGGTTTTCTTACATTGTAGACCTTACATTTGGTTTCTTAAGTACAAAAAGAAATGAAATAATAAAAAAATAGCGTATCTTGACTACATATCAAATGAAAGCAACGGAGTTTGAATAAGTAAGTCGTAGCCTTTCGTCACTCTGCTTAGAATCTGATCGTATTGGATAGCGAGTTGAAATAGCGAAGGAAGCAAGTTCAACTTGACATTAAAATAAGTAGGGAACATGGGAGTGCATGAAGCATAAGACACAAGTACGTAGAATCTTGGCTAAATTATTGAGATTGTTGTAAGTCGGCATTTAAAATTTGGATACTTAGACAGAGAAGTAAATAAAGTAGGTAGTAAGTGAATGAGTACATGTGCTATATCTTGTTTGATATCTTTGTCATAGACATAATGGCTGTTCGTAAAGTGAAGTAAGGCTTATCTACAATGCAATGGTTGACTAAAAGTATTACAGGGAAAAATCTAATCCCCTCCACTACAGTAAAGTTAATTCCACTTGACAATAGAGGCAATTGCAGTGTAATGTAATTTGCATGTAAAAAGTAGCAAGTTATAACACAATGCACTCTCATACATCCTCTTTACATGTTCTACAGCTAAGTAATGCAAAATGCAGCGAGTGTTAATTTTTATTATTATTTATGCACACATTCAAGGGAAAAAGTAGCGTTAGCTGTCTTCTCCGCTGGCTACTTACTTATCCCATCCGTCTCTTTGCCCAGATTAAAGCGAAACATTAGCAAATATTGCGTTTACTAGAGGAAAAAACATCTGTGATGTGTCTGGCTGATTATGATTGTCGTAGTTTATCATTTCATGAATTGGGCGCTAACAAGCACACAATTTACTGGGCAACCAAACTCACGTAGAATGAAGATTGCGAAGTGTGAAATTCCGGATGGACGACTACTACTATCAATTCTCCTGGATAGCCCAGACACCACACTCACGAACAAAGTACAATTTATTCTGTTTTATTAGCCAGACATCTTCCACTGTCTATTGGATCAGATTCATTCTTTTCACCGCTCCACTCCTTTTCACGCGATATACTTTCTTTTACTCAGAAAACCTCCTTCATTATAAGTCAAACAAACCAAAAAGTCTCCCATGCCTCCTTTGTTAGAGTTGGATGACTTTGCCTGGCCCAATCTTTCAGAGTAAACTAACAGCACTGCATGAAACTGTAATCTTCTAATCTCCACTTAACCAAAACACACTAGTTGCATTTTGCTTACTGTACATTTTACTTATTGATTGACATTTTACATAAAGTTCCCCCTCTAAATCAATATCAAAGGCATTTTAAGAGGACTTGTGTTAGAAGACAATATGTTGGATGCAAACCATACAACGAATGCAAAAAATAAGTTATTACCACGAACAAAACTGCTTAGATAACAAACAGACAAAGCAACTAATTTTGTATTTATTGTATTGTAAAGTATGTTATAAATTGCCTATAGTATAGAAAGGTGTGTTCCCCGCAATGTAACCAAATTCGCATTTCGGGATAAAGATTGGCAATGTTGAAGAAAGACTTTCCAGGTGGAGGTAGGAACAATAACAACGTTTAGGGTTCTTGAAACAGATTCAGTACCTACTAAAAAGTGTGGAAGTACTGCATATATCTGACTTGTAATCTTTTAAACATCCTTGGTATGGTACATCTTATATGAATGGCTATTGGGAGCTATTTCTTAGAAGCTACATGCAGATAATATCATGTTACAATTGGAGAGTATAACATTACGCTACATTGTAAACCATATTAATCTCCAGTTGAGCGAGATGTGCGTGTCGTGGAAGTCGTGTTTTTAACTTCTTTCTATGAGAGAGTTGACATGACATGACAGTTTGGTCCGGGGCAGTACAGAACAAAACTGACGATGAGCATTTTCTATAGACCTGTATACTACTGTACGCGTAAAGATACCATGAATTGTGCTACACGTTTAAAAGCAAAAATGTCGATTTTTTTCTGTCGTTGAAAGTTACAAGCATAGCCATGCTCTGCAGTTTGGTGTGCAATAACATTAAATTCTACTATAATTCTAATGTTTATGTTAGGACAACTTGCTACATGTACGTATCTGTTAGATGCAATATGCATGACACATGCAGAGGACTTATAATGATATACATTTACTAAGTTGTTCACATTATAAGGTGGGTACTGCGTACTCGACATGACTAAGAGAGCCAAGACATTTACTAATTAGTGAACAAAATGTATATTTCCTGTCTTGTTTTCCTTTCATCACTTCACTTATGTTACGTACTACATATCGCATTCATGTACTTGTCGGAACACAAGAAGAAGCATTTGGAAGATAGAAACAAAGAACCACCCCACAGGAAATGAAATAAATGCATACTCACACTAACAAGTAAGTGCAATGCTAGGATTGGTATTCTTATCCCCCAATATTAATTGTTACATTTAAATGTGTATTAAAACCCTGCAGGCACATTACATTTGGGATCGGATCGGTCAAAAGAAATTTGCCATGTATTAATCATCAGTCATCAAATTAATCCATTACATGTTGACTTATTTGACTTACCACATGTCATGTTCTAATTGAAATCGCTGGCACAAATTGACAGTATTGAGACTGAGAGTGCAACAGTACAAGTAGTACAACTTCAGTGATTTTCACATGAGTAGAACAGATTCAAACCTGTTGGTGAATGGAGAATTATTTTATTGGGAATATGAGAATTTTCAAATGATGTTACAATTTATATGTATTTTTTATAATGCATATGATTAATTTTATTGCTACTAAAGGAAATGTATTTCACTATAAACAAACAAGATACATTTGTGCGCACATATACTACCACCATTTGCAAAAGGGCATTACATATGCAAACATATGTATTTTTGAAAAGGGTGATATGATAAAGGAACTTGAGTTTTAACAAGTATAGACAAAAGGAGGACTAGTGTATAAGGAGTACTACTGTGTAGCAATCAGTAGTTAAATAAATGTCTCTCATACATTACAGCCCAGGACACAAAAAATGTAGTTCTGAAAAAGAAAAGATCTTTATTTCAGTCCCATGAGATCTCGGCTTGCATCGTCAGAGGAAGCGTAGCTTGTTAAGATGAGAAAGGGTCTCAAGCAGTAAGTCTACTCCTTGGGAAAATTTATTTCTTGTTCAGTTCCCTCTGCTAATAAGGAGTTGGATATACACCCAAAGCGTGGACAAAATCCTCTTTTGTATTTATATAGAAGGGATGTATACTTTAAATTTCTTCTCCTAAAATTTTACATAATTGGACACAGGGTTGGAAGTTGCTAATGCACTCTTCCCACTGTGTACGTGCTTTAAAACGTCTTTACTCTCCAGATAGGTCGTAGATTAGGAACAAATCAAATTAGAAGAGTGGATGCAAGGAAGGCCTTATGAGCCCAAGTTTTATTAATAAAGGGTTGAAATAGTCCTTGATCTTATTTCGCTTATTAGCCTACAAAAAGCATTTTGTGGTCCTGCGAGTAATTTGAATTAAAATTGTTTTCTTATTTGGTAGTAAAGATCTCCCTTCCCAACAACCACTAAATATAATCCAGTGTTTAGGCAATAATGTGCATTGTGCACAATAAAGAAGAAACTGGTATTATGGCATTGTGTGTATGAGACAAAAGTATGAAAAGACACTTAAACGTATGCAAGGAGCTGATTTGAATGACAACAAAGGGAATGTTTTACGGCTTTGTACTGTCCATTAAGTAATGTAGGTAAATGAATTCTCTTTCTAGGGGCAAGTGCCTAGTTACATGCTAGAAATCTACAATAAGAAAAAGGATGGAGAGGAGAGGAGGAAGAAGACGAGGGAAGGAGTGAGTCACAGAGAACATGCATCAATTCACAAAAGAGAACATAAGGGTGCACTGACAGACAAGTATTAGTACAAAGGTGTTCGTTGACACATTAAGAATTGCAGTTGCATAGAGTGCATTAGCATGTTGCAACCATATAAAGAACTAATGTCCTTTACTATGGCAGGTTCTCTTGTCCTGGCTACGAGATGCTCAACTTACTCTTCGTTCTTTCACATCTACATCTACACTCAACATCCTTATTTCTTTACTTGACTGAATTTAATGCGAAACATCCTCTGGGACTGGGAGCAACACTTGAAATGAAATTGAACCCTTAGTTTTTTATTGCCCTTTATATGTCGTTCCTTCCTTTTTCTTTTCTCTCACTCTGTATTAGTCGTCTGCATTTGCGTATCTATAGCGCACCCACAACATATACTTTTCAGGTAATTACAATACTCACTCAGTACAATGTCCCAGGGATGTATTAAAATCCGATCTACTCAGGTTTACACAGCGGAGTACGAGTATGGTAATATCATTTGTGATGTTTCTGTCTTTTGTCTAGTATTTACTATATTCATGTTTAGGGAACCTGATTCATAATTTTTTTAAAGCTTCCGTCAAAGAAGGAAATGAATGAATTTAACCAGTGTATATTTTGTTGTGTATCTTCGGGGAGGATGATTTTTTTCTTTGGACAGGGAAAGAAATTAGAATTGTTTCATGTATTAAGAAAACTACCTGCTATGCTTTTATGTGGTTGGACAACAATAAATAAAAATACCATTACTAAAAATATATCATCATAATGCATACTAATCATAGAAATATTATTATCATAAAGAATTTCTGCTAACTATAGTTGAATATTGACACCTATCTAGTATAACACATGGCAATAAAATGTTATCAGAGAGAATGTGCAGTAGTAATGGGACATTAACGATTTTTTTGTAATTAGTAGCTGTACTTTTTTATCGTCCGTACTTACAAGCATAAAACTAAAAGATGAGTGTCTTTTGGGGAATTTGTGTTAAGGAGTATTGCATATTACTGCATTCCTCTCGATGCCTTAATCGTTAAAATAGCTGTTTGTAACTGTAAAATTCCCTAAAGTGCTACGTTTGAATTGGAATCTCTGTTAATAGCACGTCCGTATAAACATGCAGGGAATTTGAAATTGTCGTAAAACCGTAAAATAGTTTAAACACCTCCACTATAGAAAATTGGCATGAAATTATGAATAAGTTGCTCATTTATGGCTTTCCATTAGATTAGCTGAGCGATGCAAAAGAAAGCTCACCCACCTGAGCAGAAAGAACGCTTGCCCAAGATCAAAAAAGCAATAAAAGTGATTTAATGCAATGAAATTCTTCCCATGCCTCTAAATGGATTATTTGCATGCTTTTTCGCAACATTAAAATTAATTGAATTATACGTACACGTCAAAAGTCTTATTACAAATAGATAAGGATGTGTAGCTGGCCGGTGCGTGTGTGTGTGCTAACGCTGTAGAGCACAGAGAGAATGTTAGGGCAAAGCATTACAATTATAATCGGGGAGTAAATTGATACCACGCAGAATTAGAATCAAATGTTTTCCTCTGCTGCATTACTTACCAATATGACATAACAATTCATTTCCAGCATAGAAGTGTATTGTAGAGCTACGCGTTTCTCTGATTGTAATTAAGATTAGCACAGGTGCAGACAGAGGGATAATTATGTACATATGCGCACACATACTTTATAAGTAAAAGCTCCCTGTTCCAATTTAATTCCCCCATGATGTCTTCCCTTGTATTCATTTGGACGTATTTATTTTCGGCCTACGCATTATTTATGGATATCCGATTAGAATGAAGATATTTGATCTTGTATGGCTTGATGATCGATGGGAAGAAAATAGCATGTAGTCAGCAACAATTGACTATTGACTGGCATTGTATCGAAAAACACAATTGAGAAAGAAACCGGCGATCCAAGTAAATTAGTAAAATCAACTCTGGGAAGCTCATTTATATGCAGAGTCCAGTGTCTACCTTCACGCTGGATTAATTCTCACTAAATATTGTCTTCACGCTTTTAGACCTAATTATCTGTATCCCACAGGGTTACACTTGCCCAAGATGTAGCATTTCATTAAGTAACCACTCCATAAACTCAGGTTAGTACACTCTACCTTATTGAACATCCCATCGCATCTCCTACATCTATCACCCAAGTGCTTCAACTTTTTCATCACTCCATAACATTTCACATTAGCGTGCAACCCAACAGAGATAATACGTATCCTGCGACGACAATGCAAGATTAGAACTAAAACACAGTTCTATATTCTACTAACAAGTATGAACACCTAAGTAAGGTGCTTCTTAATGTTTTGATGAAAGTTGGGTATTGTACTCATAGATCCAAGTGCATTGTTTGTTTGTTGCTCTATTATTTCGTCTATTTTATGTGTGATTTTAATAGTATGGGACTGGGAGATGCCTGCGATCTAAGTAACAATAATAAGTCAAGCCCAAAAACCCAACTAAATGCTCTGTACGATCATGAGAGATAAACACAAACCTTAAGAAATAGTCCCCTATCATATTTTACAGACAATCAATTGATACCTGCATATATTATGTAGGTGCGGGTATTAACTTTTATTACTACATGGGATGTTGCATTAAAAATGTAGGTAACGTAACTTGATGAAAGTTCTAATTGAAAGCAAATAAAACCTTAAATTGGGCATTAGTAAAGAGGCTACTTAGCCATTACCACTATTTACTTTTATGTAGCTTAGCGTAATTCATGGTCAGCACAAGAAAAGGCTACCTAGGCATTATTTCACAGTATGCACTATTCTTGAAGCATGTACCATTATTATGTGCCTACTTGTATTTCCTTTTCTATCTGTTGAATTGTTTATGTATCCTTAAAAGTTAAGAAATGCTCTGAAACTAAATTAACAAGTAAATGAGATCGTCACTATATTATTGTTACATGCATGCCAAAAAAACTGTAACAGACAAAAAGATATCAGAATAGAAATAGGAAACTGAGAATATTTACAGGCTTAAAGTTAAATATGATGTTCTGTTTGTGATGATGCAATAAGAATGCACTTTGTATAATTATGAACAATTTGATATGTGAACTTTAGTCCATAGTACAACTAGCTAGTTATACTATTTACATCTTAGGGCTGAAACTGACAATGAGACAAACTTGAGAGAGCTTTTAGATTGTAACTTCGCTTCTGTTTCTACTTTTATTCTAATACGAAGCTTTACATGATACTAATCTCTGAGCTCTAGAAAAGGACATCGAATGGGATGGGAAGGCACTTGACTTGCTCTCAGCTGGGTGTTACGTTGGGAGGAAACCTAAAATATAGTTGCAGTCAGATTAATAGTTGCCAGTTATTGCTACCAGTAGTGCCTCTTTAATTCTTTTTCTACAATGTTCTATATATTATTTTTAATTACACAAGTTGTGTCTGCGTATTTGAATATGCTCTAATTTCTGGTCTATCCAATAATCACTGTTACATACTACAAGATAATGTAAGTAAATCCTTTTAAAAAAGTTTGAGAATTAGTCATGTAATAATGGCATTTCTTAAGTTATCCCATCACCTATAGAAGACTAACGGTGGCATAATTTAGTTCAGTAGTTATTCCGTATTTTTATTGAAGCCAAGGAGAAAGAAAATCTTAGTTAAAAATTAAAGTATATTGTTATATACATTATATAGGTTTTGGTGTGCAAGTGTGAGACATTCTATCAAGCGTTGTGTAGTTCTCACCTGTTGAATTTCAGTTTTGTCTTTCATAAAGATGAGCAAGACAGGTAGCCAGTGAGATTGTCGCGCTTGATATCACGTAGTTATAAGTATCAAATATCTTGGAAGGATCTTGTATCCGCCCTGTCTCTAAGAATTATCTTTTGCGTTTCCCTATCGGTAACACTTGGTATTTTTACTATGCACTAAAATGCACTGTATTCTGAAATTATACTTAAGGTTTGTATTATCCATACATTTCACTCGGGTACAATGTCAAATTAATTTAGAGCAAGAGGATAACATACCAAGCAATGCTGACAAACAAAGGGGTTCACGATTTGACCATAATATTCTTAGGGGATTATCTCTTGGATTTTATAGACAATTAAATGTGGAGTCGTTAAGTTTTTGAGTGCCACCGCGCCGAAGTTTAATGGTTTGGAATAACTTTGAGTAATAGCTGATAATGATAAGTATGATAACGCACTTTACGAATGTATTTTCAGTTAACTTATTCACAATCGCTAAAAGCTCCTATGCACTTCTGAAGTCTGTAAATGTAATACAATAGTGGGACTGCTGTGAGAATATATGCATTGATTATCTTTAATCAGACATTAACTCTTTACGACGGAAATCTTATAATTAAATTCAATTTTCAAAGAGACAAAATCTCATCGCTTGTTGGTAATTGAATAATGATTCGGGTTTACTGCTTCGGTGTTCTATTTTCCCATAGGATTTTGACCCATCACCTTGTCTTTAGCTCCAATTACCAGCTTTTTATTTTCATTTAAGAGTTTTATGAGAAATTTGAAGGTTTTAGAACGCTACCTTGAGTGTTTTTAGCATTTGAGATTTACTGTGTATTATTTCCAGTGTAGCATAACAGTATGTCTACAAAACTTTAGTTAGCTAGACCACAGAGTGGAAGTAAAAATTACAAAGCTGTTATGTGTCTAAATTAAGCACATAAATTCACTGCTTGAAAACCGTCATTAAGGTTCATACAGTTACATGGTTATTCCATTGGAAAGACAATAGAAAAGAAACGGTGCTATGTATGCGTAACTACTTATGCTTAACACTCATATTTAACATAATGCTACTAAAACGATTTTGTCCGGCTAACCAAACCATTTCAGAATACGATATAAATAAACTGCTATAGTGTGCGCTTGACGTAAGCACTTCCAGTCATCTGAATGATAAATTATATTATTGTTACATACTTCTTCAAGAATTAGGTAGTATAAGCATTAAATAGTTGAGGAGTCCACGTAACTACATATAATCTTGGTGAATTCGTTTCACATTGAATTCATGCTTAAGTGGACGAATAACTCACATTATTGTCTTTCTCACCGTAAAAGTCATTTACTAAGACGTAGCGCACACTTGAAATGAAACTACACGCTAATAGATTGCGGTCCTAAGATATAATAAAGAAGAACAGTAGTCCATCACGGTAAGTCACTTTTTGAAACCATATGTATATCATATGCGTCTAATTATTTCTCAATGCCCCAATAAGTTTCTGCTACGCTACAATACCGATATCCGAAATATTCATCCTTTGTTCTCAGTTTGCTGTTTAACAAAGTTAAAATCAGATCTGTTATCATTAAACGTTTTTTTTAAATTTTATTCGAATGAACTGGAATTATCAGAGATGTGAATATTATTTACTATGGACTTACATAGTACAGGTACATCTTCAAGTTCACGAGGGAATAGGAAAAGGAAAAGTATTATTTTGACTTTTTCTACAATAAATAACTTACATAAATAACAAAATCGGGATTGCAATGCATTTTCGATATCAATCATTTTCAAATAGTCCTTCCTGACCAGTTATTATTAATTAATTAATTTTATGATTTATACTCAGTTCATCTTACTGCATATGTATCACCAATAAGATACGTGCTGGGTAAGAAATGCTCAATAGCATTAAGCAATGCAATCTTATAAAAGAGTACACAAAGAGAGGTGTGTACAAATTGAGTCCTCGACAGTATACTCATTTATTCCATCTGCCAGTTGTAATGAAGGTTTACAATAAATCGAAGTCGTAGAAATACAATAGTACGCACATTTAGATTGCTTGTAGGACAAATTGATTGTAAAAAACTATAGTATTGTATTGTCACAGCCATGTCACCAAAACGAATTCATTCGATGAGCATGGACGACCGGAAAATGTCTCTGTCTGTCAGGAGCAGCGCATAGCATAGCAATTCAAGCACAATGCATCACTATTCAAAAAGGGCATCAGTAGTAGGCTCCATTGTATTCTGTACAAATACGAAGATAATTCTTTAGATGCTGATCTCGACTTACATGATGTTTAATGCGTAATCAACAATTAAATTTAATATATGCTACCCATGACACTACGTATGGGACCAATTAGTTGTACAATATACACATAAACATACTCGACTGATAGTAGTTACCTACATATTAATTCCACCTCGTTTAGAGTACAAATCTAAAAATAACTATGTAGGTTTCTGATGGTGATCCTATAGCAAGATAAGATTCTAAAATGCTAACTGTAAGGTACTACCACGCACCAAGTTGAACTTAACCTTCTCCCTTTAAATAGATTAATTTGTATGCTGTCAGTTAACACAAAGAGCTTTTATTAGTTAGCAGCAACACAATAACGCTCTTACCTGTTCCACAATTACACCTTACATTTTTTGACCACACTGCACACCTGTGCCATTAATTTCTACAAATGTTTAATCGAGTCTTAAGACGACTTACAAATGTCACATCTATTGTTATCCTATCTATAACTCTACTTACAAGTGTTACAAGATTAAGTAACCTCTGGGATATTTTTTCACTACGTTTGCTTAAGCAGAGGTACCTGTACGTTGTTTATTCATTCTCATTGACATTGTTTACTTTACCTTTTATTTATGTCCGAATAACAAATAAATCAATTCGCATACTCATCAAGGACTGATAATGTGATAATCATTCATAAGGAATGCATGGTGGTAGCTATACCATGAATTTGAAACCTTATTAATATTACACAAAGCAAACATATACTATAATATCTGTCATCTTCTGCACCTACTGCAACACTACTGCAACAGGTTGGATAATATTTTTAAAATATTTGACAGAATAAAAACTACAAAATTAATAGTGTGAAGTAAAATGCGTGTTTTTCAAAAAGTGCACTATCTTCAGAAATATGTATTGGATGCATTTTTGTTGTATTCCGATATATACAAATTCGAAAAATGCTGCATTCATTTAGTTCAAAAAAGACTTGTATGTAAAAATTGAGTATGTAGTTGTCGATATTCTACAGATAAACGATAAGGAGAAAAGGAACTTTTAAGTAGTTTTAACTTTATATAAAAGCACAAAACAGTGGCAGCTGTGTCCACATGGATATCCGTAGAAAAGTGCCTATTTGGTTTACATTGAGATAATAATGCGGAGGAAATAGGAAATACCAATAATGTTGCAGAGGAACATGTAATATACGTTGGTTAGTTGTCTATGAATAACTGGTCCAATAGGTACTCTATAGATAACATGTGGTCCAACCTGGTATTGACAGTATGGATGGGTATCCTTATTTTCCGTGATGGGTAAAAGGATAAGGTCTTAACTGAAGGGTGCTTATTTGAAGAACATACATAACGTGTGATGCCTTTAAGTTATTGAAGGAATCAATGAAGTAGAAAGCCTCAACCACGTTTAGTGTTGGATCGTTTTAACGGAGTGCATTCATGAGGTCACGTCAGACTACTGCAGAAGCTTAGGTGCTATCAGTTAAGCCAATCTGTCAAAATCATGACATGAATAGTGGCTTTGAGGAGCAAGGAAGTTGAGCACAACGATATTTTACTCTGATAACAGTGGAGACTGAGATGGTCTTTTATTACCGAGAGAAATGGTCGGACATTCAGCGAAAGACACGGGCTGGACCACGAATCACAACAAAATAAAATACTTGAATTTGAGGTGTAGGATTTTAAGGTGTTCCTGCCTTCGCACTTATTGCTCACATTATGTCCGTTCCAATTCCATTGTACATGGGCCCCGTCCCTGTAGCCTCCTTCTTCTATCTAAAACCATCTTTCTGCTACCGAATTGACTATTTCGTTAGATTTTGGGAAAGGAACATGCAGGAATAGTACCTATCTAATTGATCTCAGCCTTCAATACTAATGCATTAAATAAAATCTACTGACTCAAAAGGACTTGCCTACGTTCCTATGAATTCGTAAGCCAACAATACAGAGATTTAGAAGGCAAATATGGAAGTTAGCTTTATGAGAGTGTTCCTGTGGGATGTGAAATGGATTCAAAATCCTCAATAACGAAGGCAGGACACGTTTTCTATTGTGGGGATTCTGTTAGCCAACTCATTTTTATTCCACTTTGCCTTTTATATTGAAATGCCTGAGACGAAAATTCTCAGCTTCCTCTCTTTTCAAGCAGTTTATACATAGCTGCTGTAGATACGCTCATGTCACTACCTAAGTAAAGTCTACCAGCAATTATTTAACTCCTTACAAGGATGTTCATAATAGATTACGTA